>JAJIBD010021810.1:0-292410 GCA_021461705.1 Cryptotis parvus
CTTTAAATCAATGAGCATGAGACAGAGCGGCATTTTGAACTCCATGACAAACCTCAATGAGCTCGGTTATCATGTGGATATGGTCAATTGTGCTGAATCCTTTCCGAAGCCAGCTTGCTTGCAAGGTTGTTCTTCATCCAATGTTCTGCAATCCTGTTCAGGATGACTTGGGTGAACAGTACATCTATATATATATTTCTCTATATATACTTTACCTATCACATCTACATATTTTGTCTTTAGAGGGTCCTGGGTATACCAGGCCTTACCCTGCTCTTGCTTAGGAAATAACTATAGGTGGGCTTGAAGAGCAACATGGCATGTCAGTGATCAAATATAGATTGGCCAAATGGAAGGCAAGCACCCTACCCATGGCATTTTCATTCTGGTCTACACTTAATATTTTGATATATCACTTGATCACTTGAACTCCCGTTATTCATCGATTAGCCCAAGCGGGCGCCATAACATTTCCATTGGACCCTAACACGTGCCAATGTAGCCCAATGGCATCTGGTTGATTCAGGAATATGAAGAGACTCAAACCGCTCCTTCAGGGTCTTGAAAAGGAAGTCTGACCATTTTGTAGGTGGGCTGCCACGTGATCTCTTTGACATCCCGTGGGATCCAGTCTGTCGGGCGCACCGCCGGGTCCCCGACAGTGCCGGGAAGCGAAGTCCCTTCTACCCCGAAGCCGGCGAGGAATGGATGAGCACTCAGGGATCCGATGAGGTTTTAAAAAGACTTTACTTATCACAGGTTCAGGCATACAAATCAGCAAAAGGAAAAAACCCGATGCTTAGGATTCCAGGCTAGAACCCCAGCCACGTAGGCCAAGATGGCGACCTCACCACGTGCAAAAGGCTTTGGGAAAGGAGAAGAACACTTCCAAGCAGGGCGACCGCTCACAGCGAGCACAGCCCCCAAAGAAGCGCGGAGAGTGAAAACCCGGCTAGTTTATATCCCTTCAACTCAGACCTTCCTCCCATTGTTATGGAAAGCAGGGAGTGTTAAATGTCCTTAGATAATCCCTCCCTGCACCTCACCTAGGCCCTTTAGTGTGCTAATGCAGCGGCCCCTAAAGGAGTCCTGCAACAACTCCCCTGATTAGTTTACTAATAAAAATTGAAAAGGTAAGAAATATTTAGTAATGTACAGAAAATTAAGATAAGAAAAAACAATTCCAATTACAAAATGATAATACATGTTACTTTAGGATCCTAACTTGTTTTTGGACCCAAAGCAAAGTTCAAGACAAAGTGTTTTTAGCTGTCTGATTATAACGGACTATAGCTTGCACTGTCCATAATTTGTGAGAGTCAATTTGCTATATTTTTGTGTAAAGTCTGTGGGGCTACTTCTGGAACAGCAATAGCGGTGATCATATGAGTATGAGTCTCTGGAGAGCAGCGATCAGGAACTCGTTGAATTGTCAGGAACACTGGATCGGGTCTCAGGAACACTGGAACAAGTATCTCGAATTCTGGAACAGGAGTCTTGAGTGCTGGAACAGGTGTCGGGAACATCGGGTGTGGTATCTTGAACTCTGGAACAGGAGTCTTGAGCGCTGGAGCAGGTGTCCGGAACATCGGTGTGATATCTTGAACTCTGGAACAGGAGTCTTGAGCGCTGGAGCAGGTGTCTGGAACATCGGTGTGGGCGCCTTGCAGGGCTTCTTCAGCAAGGGAACATTGGCACCGTAACTGTACCTGTAGCTTTGGCGAGACAAAAACACTTTTCGAGGTTAATCACAAGTAGAGATTTTAAGGCTTTGTAGGGATCCAAGTCTGGGATGGAGAGAAGAATATAAAGAAGCTCCAACATGGGTGGAGCAGGGAAATAAGTATGAGAATTGATGATTTTAAAATTGATAAATCTAGTGGATCAGCAGTGGAGTTGATGAATGTAATAGAGGTTTGTAGTGGTCAGAAACTGAGAAGGTAGTAGTTGAGACATAACATAGACACAACATTAATCACAAACATAATGGTGGCCACCACATGCACACACACGCACACATACATTTGATCGATCAATATCTTACAGCTGTATATGTGACCCATTTAGGGTGATAAATGGTAACCAGTCAAGCGCTTCATAAATATAAAGCCGGCAAATGATGGTGAGAAAGTGTCTTTTCCTGTGAATAGAGCATTGGGAAAAAATTAGTTTTGCAAATTATTAAATTTTTTAGCGAGCACTGTTTTAGGAGTCTCGGAGTATTGAGCACTGTAGCGCAGGGTTTACTGGATTCGAATATCTCATCCTGTGAACAGAATCATTAGAAAAACAATTTTTTATTGATTTAGCAAACATTTTTTGTAATGAGCACTGTGATCAGAGTCCACCCATTTTTCCACCCTTTTTTTTTTTTTTTTTTTTTTAAAGAAAGAAAATATTTAGGCTGTAAGGCAAGATATTAGACATGAACCATGATCACAGACTGCAAAACAAGATCATTATTAAAAAGGAACCAATCCAGGAAGTTTAAACAGCAACTTGCAATTTAAAATTCTAAGACTTTATATTGAAAGAATTAATTGTTTTCTGATTCTTGGAGAATTCTAGTCTTAACAAGTCGCAGAGGGACCCAGAGTTTCTTGGCAGGGTTATCGCCTGTAGAAATGAAAGCATAGCCTCTTCCCCGAATGAGGAGGTGACCTGCAATCCATTTATCATCAATTTTCACCCAGATAGGTGAATTGACTGTTTTTTGAGTTTGCATATCTTCTTGAAAGTGACGCTCAGCCGCGGTATAGGGATCTCCTTGAGGTATATTTAAGAAGTTTAAGGTAAATAATGTTAAAGATAAAGAATCCATTGGAGGCATGCTTGTTTTTCGTTGCTTTAATAGCTGAGTTTTAAGTGTTCTGTGGGCACGCTCAACTATTCCCTTGTCCTTGTGGGATTATATGGAATTCCTGTAATATGTTTGATCTGCCATTCCTCGCAAAAGGATTTGAAGGTTTTGCTGGTGTAAGCAGGACCATTATCTGTTTTTATGGTATGGGGAATACCCATGACGGAGAAGCACTGGAGTAAAAATGAACAAACAGATTTAGCTCTTTCAGACGCCATAGGAACAGCCCATATGAACCGGGAATATGTATCGATGACCACATGAAGGAAAGGTTTGTTGGGAAATAAGTTAGTATGAGTTATATCCATCTGCCACAATTGGTTTGTCTGTAAACCTCGAGGATTTGCTCCTGCTACATGAGATGTACAATGTAAAAGGAGCACAGACAGGACAGTTGGGCGGACAATTTGTCTAGCTTGTCTCCATGGGATGCCATGGTGTACATGAAGGCGGCGGGCATTTGTATGTAGAGTCTGGTGCTCTTCCTCAGCTGATTTAAATACTGGTGCTGCCAAGAGATCTGCTGCTTCGCTTCCTCGAACCATTGGGCCCGGGAGTCGGCTGTGAGAACGGATGTGGGAGATGTATAGGGGAATGTTCTATTTCGGAGGAGATCTTGTAGTTTATGGAGCAGCTCCTGAATTATAGGATTATGGGCATTTAAAGAAGCAGTGACAATTCCAGGAAATAAACCAACTACATATGCAGAATCACTCACCACATTACATGGGCCAGATATATGGGATAGTAAATGTATCAGGGTGGCGAAGTTCCACTTGTTGGGCAGATTTATAATTTGTATGCACAGTAGTGGTCAACGAAGGACCTGTAATTCCACCCCCTTCCTGATGAGGAGCCATCAATATAATACACTGGAGCATCAGGAATGGGAGAGGAGCGGACAATGGTGGAAATTATAAAAGGTGTCCTTTTCAGAAATTCCCAGGTTTTTCCAGCTGGGTAATGATAAGATATTTCTCCTGAAAAATCTGCTAAAGCTCTCTGAAGGATTTCACTGAGTGGTAAAACAGCTTCAATTTCTTTTTTAGGGTCAGGTAGTACAATTACATGGGGATCATGTCCAAGTAATACTTGGGTTCTTGATCTTCCCTTAATTATAAGATTAGCTATCATCTCAAGGTAAGGTGTAGCAGTACGATTCTGCTTGTTATGTAAGTAAACCCATTCTAACGGTCCAGATAATTGGGCTATAGCAGCAGTTGGAGACTCGGGAGTGTTGGAAGACCAAGAACCATACCTTTTCTCCGGGATTAAATCTGGAGAGGTAAGATTTTTGAAGCCGATTCATGAAAAAAATCTAATTCCTCTTGAGCTTTAGGAGTTAGCTGCCTTGGGCTATTTAAAGCAGGATCACCTTCAAGGGTGTGGAACAGGTTACTGAGCTCACAGTTAGGAATACCAAGGGAGGGGCGCACCCAGTTGATATCCCCCAGCAGTTTTTGAAAATCATTCAAGGTTTTGAGCCTTTTCTGACTAATGGAGATCTTTTGAGGACGCACTGTAAAGTGCGGTCAAGAGCATAGCCCAAATATTCATATGGAGGCTGCATCTGGATTTTCTCCGGGAGCTACTTGTAAGCCAGCCTCTGGTAAAACTGTCATTACATCATTATATAAATTCTGGAGATCTCTGGAATTATCACAAGCTAGCAGGATATCATCCATGTAGTGGATGATGTATGCACCAGGAAATTTAGCACCGAATGGGTCGCAAAAACCTCATCAACAAAGTGTTGACACATCGTAGGTGAATTAGTCATTCCTTGGGGCAATACTGTCCACTGAAACCTACGTAAAGGACCTTTTATGATTAATGGAAGGGACTGAAAATGCAAACCTTTTCCGATCATCTGGGTGGATAGGTATGCTGTAAAAGCAGTCTTTTAAATCTATGATAATTAGCGGCCAATCCTTAGGAATAGCTGCTGGAGAGGGGAGCCCAGGTTGTAGGGCTCCCCATGGGGGACCATAGTAGAATTTACATTCCTTAAGTCAATCAGCAAACGCCATTTGCCTGATTTTTTTTCTGTATTACAAAAAACAGGAGAATTCCATTCTGGAAAACGCTTCCTCAATATGTCCTAATTTCAGCTGTTCTTCCACTAGATTTGTTAGCGCCTCTAACTTTTTGGTATTGAGGGGCCACTGTGGTGTCCATATAGGTTTGTCAGATTTCCACTGAATACGGATAGGTAGTGGGCGCTTAACCACAGCGGCCCCAATTAAAAAAGGGTTACTCCCCGGTGTTAGGCTTATTATGGAGAGCTGGAATTGGTGCTCGACGGGGAATTGGACGAGGTATGTGGATTACTGCCCCCCCACTGCTCCAGCATGTCTCGACCCCCATAAAGTTAAAGGCATAGGGGCTATATAAGGCTGGACCATGGCTACATTCCCTTCAGGGCCAATACACGGCAGCCACCTGGCACTCTGTCGGAGAAGAGAGGAGGAGATATTGCCTACCCCGCTCAGGCTATGGGACACTTTCTTTAGGGCCCAGTTAGAGGGCCAATACTTGGTGGAGATTATGGATATGTCTGCCCCTGTATCCAACATGCCTTTGAATTTCCTTTTTATAAATTCTCGATGGGTATAACCGGCCGCTTGGCCTGAGAAATTCTGGCAGTGTACCCAACTAGATAGTTAGCAGGTGGCTGGTGGGCTTGGTTCTGTGTGGCTGCATAACCAACAATGAAGTTGGCAGAATGGTTGGTACTGTTTAAGCCACCAGCTGTAGGGGTGTTCGGACTGACTACACGGATCCTCAAAAAATAATAATAGTTTAGCAAGTGGTTCCCCTTTTTAAAAAGTCCATTTAGTTGGCACAGATATTGACAGTATTATCTCTCCATGAGATTCAGGATCCAGAAGTCCGAAATGCACCATAATTCCCTTTAAATTTCAGCCAACCGCTCCCTGAATTAAACCCATACTACCTGGGGAGCAGGTCCTTTTATCCCTGTTTTTAGCATGTAGGGGTCTTGACTTGGGTATATTGTGACAGTCTTGGGGCAGAGAATGCTCGAGACTGCCACTGCCTGATGGGGTAGGCCAGAGAGCATTTATTGACTGTAATTCTGTGGATTCTGATTCGGAGGATATTGGGCAGGTGGAATGAAGGAGAGTGCCCCCTGGATTCAGCTGGGCCTGGGGCTGGCCCCCCACCCAGTTTCCCGCATTAGGGGGAGGCATAGATGTTATTTGAGCCTGCAGGAGCTTGTGGAACCTGGGAGGGGGCCCATGTAACATTTCCTATAAAGGGATTATTAGAATGTTGCCCTGTATTGATAATTGTAGAAGATGGGCAATCTCTACGGGTGTGTCCCTTCTTTCCGCAGATAAAGCAGGTTATCTGTCCAGATGAAGCCTGAGGCTGACTTCGCCTCCAAGACCGACAGTCTCTGGCCCAATGTTTTCCTTTTCTGCACCTTGGGCATGGTCCAGGTGGGGCCCTTCGAGGGGTGGAGCTGCGATTATTAGAATAGTTTCTCCGATTATTGTTTATCCTTTTGAAATTTATTGTTTCTCCCCCTAGAGCTGTCTGACTTGTTTCTCTCCCTAGAGCTGTCTGACTTGTTTCTCTCCCTAGAGCTGTCTGACATTTCATCCCTCTCCTGATCCTCCTGCTGTATGGGATAAGCCTCTATATCATCCTGTGTTTTATGGGAGGTTAAACCGACATTTCTACAGGCCTTTAGATACCCCATGAGGTCAGCCTTTTCCCCTAATACCATATAGTAATGCTCGACATTTTTTGATTAGCATTCTCATATGCTAAGTTTAGTTTTAGGATTTCTTGAGTGGTTGGGTCTTGAACCTGTCTTTGGATTGTTTCACATAATCTCCCAACAAAATCAAAGTATGGTTCATCACGACCCTGGTAAATTTTTGTATAGCTACCTAGAAATTCTGGGTCGGAACCTACTCTTTCCCACGCCTTTAATGCTGTCTCCCGAACGAATTTTAAAATAGGTTCAGGTAATGTCGCTTGTTTTGCTTTGTTTTTCCATTCACCTTCACCTTTTAGCATGGCAAAAGTTATAGTATGGCCTGATTCCTTTTCTCTTAAAGTGTCAATATTCTGGTTAACCCCATCTGCATACCACATATGCCATTGCATGTACTGTGATTTGTTTAGACAAGTATCGGCTACCGCTTCAAAGTCTCCCAATACCCACTGACTACTTTCGCCTCCAATCAGCTAAATATTTTAAAGTATAAGGACTTGATATTCCAAACCTGTCGCAAGCCTTCCTAAACGGGGTTATTGCCTCAATTTTTAAGTCTTCATGAATCGGTTTTACTTTATCTTTAGATTGGTCATGAGAAAGATTGCTGGGCTTTGCTCTTTGACTCGAGCTAATCTGTTTCTCCCCCTTCTTCCTCATCAGAGCTTGTAGTATCTGGCAGAGGAACATCTACCCCATTGAGGGTATTAACTCTGGGGAGATTTTCAGCTTGGGAATTTGCCTCCTCTGGGTTTTCCTGTTCCTCCTCTAAGTTATCAGCCACATTAGAATTCTTTTTTAAATTTTTTTTGCTGGGAATGTATACACCTTTTTCAAGTCTACAGTTTTGGGGGCGTGTTTGTGAACGGCTTTTAGTTGGTTCACGCCTCAGTATTGGGTATGCGCTTAGGTCCTGATTGATAAGTTATGAAATCAGAAATCTCCCCTGCGTAACACATCCATTTCTTGGTTTAAGTTTTCAAGTTTCCTATATGTTTCTTCCTTTTGTTCTTTCAATCTTATGTGTAACTTCCAAACCTCCTCTTTCTGTCCATCTATTCTATCTCTCTGTCTGTCAATTTCTTCCTCTAAGATAATGCTGATTTTATCGATATCCTTCTTCTGCTCTTCAAACTTTACTTCAAATTTTAAATCCTGTTTAATAATTTTACTTTCCTGTTCTTCTAATTTTTCCTTTGAATTTTAAATCCTGTTCTTCTAATTTTTCCTTGAATTTTAAATCCTGTTCTTCTAATTTTTCCTTGAATTTTAAATCCTGTTCTTCTAATTTTTCCTTGAATTTTAAATCCTGTTCTTCTAATTTTTCCTCAAATTTTAAAATCTGGTTAATAATTTTACTTTCCTGTTCTTCTAATTTCTTTTCAAATTTTAAACTCTGTTTAATAACTCTGTCCTCAAGCTTTAAGACCAGTCTACCTGTAGCTTTATGATCCTCACTTATTTCTTCAATCGCTGAGTAAATCTCGCCCCTTAAGATTGCATTCAATTTATTACTTTCCTCCCTCTCTCTATTAAACATTGTCCTTACGCAAAGGTACAGTTTAAAAATCGCAAGGACCCAGATGATTTGTGAAAAGATAGAGTAGTTCTCAGAAAGGAACTTTATAGACTGGGCTATGTATGGTTCCGAGCCAATAAAAGATACAATGTATCTATACCATGAGATATCCATCATTTTACTCACGGTTCGGAGGCAGATGATCTCTGTCCGATGATAATTAGACCAGACGATGTTCGTGGTGCCTACACCAGGGACGCCAAATGTCGGGGCGCACCGCCGGGTCCCCGACAGTGCCGGGAAGCGAAGTTCCCTTCTACCTCCGAGGCCGGCGAGGAATGGATGAGCACTCAGGGATCCGATGAGGTTTTTAAAAGACTTTACTTATCACAGGTTCAGGCATACAAATCAGCAAAAGGAAAAACCCGATGCTTAGGATTCCAGGCTAGAACCCCAGCCACGTGTAGGCCAAGATGGCGACCACCACGCAAAGGCTTTGGGAAAGGAGAAGAACACTTCCAAGCAGGGCGACGCCTCGCCCAGCGAGCACAGCCCCCAAAGAAGCGCCGGAGAGTGAAAACCGGCTAGTTTATATCCCTTCAACTCAGACCTTCCTCCCATTGTTATGGAAAGCAGGGAGTGTTAAATGTCCTTAGATAATCCCTCCCTGCACCTCACCTAGGCCCTTTAGTGTGCTAATGCAGCGGCCCTTAAAGGAGTCCTGCAACACCAGTCAGTAACGGATATAGTCCAGCGGTTATCTCCAAATCGCGTAACATGTCCAGCCCATCTGATTTTCGAAGCCTTGGCAAACAAGACAGCGCCCCTGATTCTGGAATAGCAAAGGAGGTCAGAACTCCAAATTACTTCTCTCACTTGAGTGAGGCATGATATTCCAAGCATAGCTCTTTTGATTCCCTCTATGGGAGACCCGAATAGCATTCTCATCCTGCTTTCGTAGGGCCCAGGTCTCCGAGGCGATGTTAATGCATGGAGAATGGTGGACTCAAAGAGATGTGCCCAGAGCCAGAGGTTCTTTGTCCTTTTTAGCTATTTCTTCGATGCCTTTGAAGGGATTCCATGCTGCTCTCTTCCTCCTGCGCAGCTCAGGTTTTAGGTCGCTCATCATGTTGACTTCTCGACCTAGGTACACATAACTGCTGCATTCAGAGATTTTTTTTCCTTGAGAGTGAATGGGGCCTCTGGAATTAGCTCATTTTGCATGAACATAGTTTTCTTTAGATTCAGCTGTAGATATCTTTCCACATTCTCGGTCAAAGTCAGTCAGCATTTGTGCTGCTTGGCTAATGTTTGGTGTTATTAGAATGGTGTCATCAGTGAAGCGGAGGTGGTGTAGTTGCCGACCATCTATCTTCACTCCCATTCCTTCCCATTCTAATTGTCGCATGATGTTCTCGAGGGTGGCGCTTGAAGAACTTTGGTTAAGTGGTATCACCTTGCCGAACCCCTCTTTTGACATCAATGATCACTTCTTTGTAGAATGGTGAGATCCTGGTGGTGAATCCGTAATACAGCTCACGAAGGATCTTGATGTATTGGGTTTGAACACCCTGTTTGGCTAGGGCTTCGATGACTGCTTCCAGTCTCCACAGAATCAAAGGCTTTCTGTAAATCAGTGAACATGAGACAGAGCAGCATCTTGTAGTCCCTACAAACCTCAATGAGCTTAGTTACTGTGTGGATATGGTCGATTGTGCTGAATCCTTTCCAGAAGCCAGCTTGCTTGCATGGTTGTCCTTTTCTAGTGTTCTGCCAATCCTGTTCAGGATGACTCGTGTAAGCTTGTAGATGACAGACAACAGGCAGATTGGGTGATAGTTGCCTATGTCCTTAATATCTACTTTCTTGAACAGTAGAACTGTCCTGCTGGTTTTCCATTGGGAGGGTACTTTGAATTATGACAGGTAGCATGTGAAAAGCCGAATAGTGTATTGATGAGTACTGATGGCAGATTCTACAGGTGTTCAGGTCTGACTTTGTCTGGGCCTGGTGCTTTTCCCTTCTTTACCGATGAGATGGCATGTCGGATTTCAGAAGGGAGAACATTGAGAATGACATATCCATCCTGTGGAATTTGGTATGTGGGCAGGTTGATGTGACTATCAAAGAGATCTGAGTAGAAGTCATGGATAATCTTCTCCATTGCCTTTCTGGAAGATGTGATAGATCCATTAGGGTGTCGGAGGGCAGTCATCTTGGTCTTATAGTTGGCGAAGGACAGGCTGGCGGTGAGAATGCTTTTCTGGCTTCTGCTGCATCTTCCAGTATTTCTGCTCCTCTGTCTTTGAGGTCTTCTTTTATCGCTTCTCTGCACTGTTTAGCAAGCTTGGACTTTAGCATTTGGTCTCCTGTGGCTTGTGCCTTGCCATGTTGGCGAATGAACTCCAGAGTTTCTGAAGACAGGCGTCTTTTTGTGTCTTTCTCTCTCTCTACATTCTTCGCACAATCATGGTGGTGCTGAACCAGTCGGTTGTATTCTTCATCAATGCCGCCAATGGTGGTATCTTCCCATGTTGCTGCAATGGTGCCAAAGAGTTCCCAGTTGGTGGTCGCTCTGGGAGTTCTTTTCTTAAACTTGCAGCCTTTTCTCCCCGTTGGGGGAAGTAGAATTTTGCACGAAGGAGATGGTGGTCTGATCCTGTTTGGAATTTGGGGATGACAGCTACATCGGTCAGACAAAACCGTCGATTGAAGATGATGTGGTCAATTTCATTGTGTCCACCAGGAGATTCCCATGTCCAACGCTTCGCTTCAGCCTTCTGGAACTGTGAGTTCCCATGAATGGTCTTGGTGGACATGATGAACTCAGAGTGTCTCTCATCCTGTTCGCTCCATTCTAGGCCATGGGTCCCAATGTGGAGTTCTTCAGCCGATCTTCTCGGTCCTATCTTGGCATTAAAATCACCGACTATGATCTTGTAGAAGGTGTGATCTTTTTTATAGAACTCCTCCAGTTCCATGTAGAATTTCTCAATTTCATCTCCTTTGTATGTGGATGTTGGTGCATAGACAAGTTCGATAGAAATTGCTGGCAGTGGGCCACATCTCTTCAAGTGTAATTTTCCTATCCAATTTTTTAGGCATTCAAATCAATCAATGTTGACGTCCATGTTTGTATTGACAAGGACACCAACGCCTCGGATGTCTTTTTTTCATCGCACGCCCCAAGGGAACAATTCTTCTCTGGTGTCAAATACAGCATGATGCGACTGACGCCTCCTCATCTCAGTCAGACCAATGATGTCGTACTTGATCTTTTGCATTTGCACCATCAGATCCTCAATATATGCTTCCGATGCCAGTGCTCGCTTCGACAGCACATATACTAAAATTTTTTTTGATATATAAATGAATGATAATAACCCACTTTTCTTGAATTGATTAACCATGGACACAGTTTGAAAAATGAATGGCTCTAGACAGTTTACATAGATTTATTGGGCCTATAAGGCCCATATGAATGCAGTTTCTTCATTGTTGCCAGCCAGCATGAGAACTGCAGTTTGAGAGTCTGCCACTAACCTTTTCAAGCATCGCCTTGATTTTGTCATTGCCTCCCCAATGCCAGTCTGATGACATGGGTCTAGATATAAAAGTGTATGAATTAAAATGAGAAACTCTGAGTCCCGTGATCAATTTTAGACAAACAAGGGAGTTACATTATTTTATGAAACTTATTTGATGGAAAGGAAATACATATTACCTATTAATCAGTCATAATCTCAAGTCAAATGTGAATTTGTTCAAGAATTCTGCTCTAATTTTTTTTAATTAAGAAGTAATAAGCCACTCCATTGTCTCTCCATTATAGAGAGACAATGAGTAAAATCTAACAAGTGGAAATTTCATTAGGACCCTCCCTTTCTCTCCCTTTCTCTCATTTTCTTTCCTTTTCTACCTTTCTTCATTCTTTCCTTCCTTCGTCTCTTTCTCTTCCTTTATCCTCTCCCTCTCGCCTCCCGCAGTTGTCTCCCTCCCTCTCTTTTTCTTTCTTTTTTTCTCTTTCCTTATCTTCCTTCATTTTTATCCCTCTATTCCCTTTCTTCTTTTTCCTTTTCATTTTTCCATCCTTATTATGTGCCAACCTTTCTTCCTTTTCTTTTTTCTTCTTTACTCTCCTTTCCCCCTTTCTCTCACCCTTCTTTTCTTTCTGAGAAGATAGGTAGTCAAGATCCAGCCAAGGAAGGTGTTTCCTTCTTGCTCTGTGCTCTTAGGGGACCATTCTGTGGTGTTTGGGGTTGAACCCAATTATACTCTGTAAGGTAAACGTCCTAGCCATTGTATTTTCTTTTTTAATCCCTCTATTTCTTTTTAACTAAAGAAAGAGTTGCATACATTTTTTTTCTTATGTCAGGGGAGCACAGAACACATTTCTGTCAAGGTCTTGGACATTCCTTCAAAAGTTATAAAGGAACAATTTTGACTCTGTAATAAGCCAGTCATATTTTGCATTTAATTTAGGCAGTGGCCTTTCCAATAGAAACAATAGGCATTTCCATTAGCAGCATTTCCAATAGAACAGGAAGACATTGATTCTGTGTAATGGTGTTTTGCTGAAACATAGTGCAAGAAAGAGGGTGTGACAAGATTGATGCTCAATAAAAAGGCTACATGGTGAACTCTAAACTCTTAATAAGGTTATTCATAAGTTATAAATTTTTTTTGGCTGTGGATTAAAACGAGACCAATATTCATCAGTACTATCATATGAACAATAAAATTGTGCAGCTGTATTTATTAAGGATAAATTAGCTTATTGTTTTAATTTTAGAGAAGGGGTACTTTAAAGTGAAGTGAGGAATAATAATACCAATGATTTCAATGCATCCTGAAATTAGAGACAAAATTGTAAAATAAACTAAAGAGACTGATGTACTTAAGAAAAATACATACTTTTTAAAATAATTTTTATCATATTGCTCACTAATTAAGTACTTAAAATTATAAAAAGCATATTAATTTCAAACAAGTCACAGTACATGGATGAAAATGTGTTATTATTTCATATTTAGTCTTCATTTTTAAATTATTCAAGCATTTCTTTTTACTTCTATTTGGTGACTGGATGTGTCCAATAATTATCACATCGGTCTGATAATTTTTTAAAAAGAACTAAGAACTAAGGAAACAAGATTAGGTCGAGAGTAAAATTTTTTGAAGACAGTAAAAAGTAATCAGATAAAATTAAAATATAATTTCTTTTTATATTTTCAACGTATTATTTTTAGATATTACTATTACTGTTTGCTATAATTCACTTTAGAAAGGTTTGGCAACAGAGTGTCTTAGACCTGTATAGTCAAGCTGGAGTTGCTGTTGACATTTATTCAACTCTCTGTGTTCAAGTTAGCATGTTTTTAAAATGTTCTCTTATCTACCACATTTATTACATAGAGGAAATACATTAGTTTACTATAGCATGCTAAAAACTAAGAAAATTGTCTAGATTTTAGCTTTGGCTCTGTCTCAAATCTAAGTAACACAGCAATGATTACTTATAAAGTACTTATTCTTTAACTTTATGTTTTTTTCCACGTAGCCTCATTTCAGCACATACACAGCTTTGATGATAAAGTTCAAGATTTCACACTTGCCCTGACTGCTTGCTGAGTTACTAGTGCAAGTTTTGGACCATTTTGTCACCATGGAATACAAGCATCAGAACTGTTATTAATACCTCATTAAATGAAATAAGTAGTGACAATAGGATTTATTTTCCAGCTTTCACTTAACAAGGCAAGCACCTTGAATCATTGAACAATGTCTGGGTTACTTTGATTCAGTTTTTGTATATATATAATAAGAACCTAATAATAAAATTTGCTTTCAAAGTTTAAAATGAAAATTCCAAAATCTTTATGACATTATGCAAGTTAGGTAGGTAAAACGTTTAAAATAAACTAGAAAATTGTATCATTATTATAAGAAAACATTAGAAATCATTATGTTACGTGATGCTTCTCAATAAATGTTTCTTTCAACATACTTATTGCATTCAGAAATTCAAGACTTAAAAACTAGGTATTCATAATATAGTACACTCTCCAACATTTCTAATTCTCAACAAAAACCATTTAGTATTTAGAAAATATATTCCTAAACAAGATGACTGAAACTATGGTGTTTGTTATTCCAGACTAAATTATTTTCACTCAAAATAAAATATCTATATTTTGTGTTTCTTAATATTTAATTTAGGACTATCAACACATATTTGAAATATTCTCTTATTATTATAATAATCTCTAATAGCTAAATGAGAGGATGATGGTCTAAAATGGCCTATCAATTATTTTAGATGCTTTATGTCAAAAACATCTTGGATCTCGATAAAAGCATTGTACCTTGAGTTCCATTTATTATAATGTGAATTTGTTGCACTATGAGCAATTTTAAATGACCTTACACTGTGGGAAACCCTCCAAACTTTATACATAAAGCAGCTGGTTCAACATGTGAAGAGGCTGGCTGTAACACCAACTGAGCTGTAATGTTAATAAACAGACCTTTCAATTTATATGGTGTTTCAAAACCACCTGTGAAGTCTTAGAAAATTGCATTTCCAAGGGCTTATGGAATATTCATGAGATACTGGAGAGAACAATGAATATTTCTTCAAATTACTATTCTAGATATGGTCACATAAAATTATTAAAATAAATACAATCATTATCACTATACTACATCAAATATGCTTTTTTTCCCCTAGTGTTACTTTAAGAATATGAGTTAATTCTGAATAAAAAAATATATAGGATGGTCTTTTCTATGTAATCTTAAAAACTATGTTCACTAATCTTGAAAAATTGGAAAAGTAAATGATAAAGAAAACATGCTGTCATCAATAAATAAAATGCTTGCATACCCATTATAAATATAAGCAAATGTACTATGAGATATTTAAATAATTATGGCATGGAAATAAAATGAAATTTAATAAAAGAGGCCTGAGTGTGCCTTAGGGAGATTAATACGGAGCCATTCATCAAAAGTGTTTACTTGCTTGTATATCCTCATCTTTAATCACACCCTACTCATTACATGGTATTTTAGTAATACACAATTACTTAGAACCAATGTCTTTTTGATCTTTGAAACATTGAACTGGCTGCTATCTAAATGTAATGAGCTTAAATGAAAACATCTTCATTTCATAAGAGAATACTATGCACTTTCTAAATAGTTTCAAATGTTTTTATCCACAGATCTTTAAAAGAATAGATGGTTCTTTGTTCCTCAGGTCCAATCCTCAACTCACTCTGCTCAGAGAATCTTTTATTTCCTATTGGATTTCCCTCTAAATTAGATGTACTATTATACCCACAGATCAAAAAATACAGTAAAACTCAGTAAATGTGAATTTTAAACAACACCACTTTAAAAAGAGGTAGTACTACCTCACTAACCAAACCAGGGGGAAATATTACCAAAAGAGAAAGTTACAGACTAATTAAATAAATGTCAACAAAATACAAACAGAACAAATATTTATCAAGGTAGTGGTCATCATATTAAAAAAAATTCAGCTGACATACTTCTCAATAGCAAAAAAATTAAAGAAATAAGCAAATAAACAAAAACATAGACCTTCCCACTGAGATCAGGCATAAAGCAAGTTTATCCCACTTTCTCCACTATGATTAAATTTAGTATTAGATGTCCTCACAAGAGTGATCTGACAAGAAAAATAAATTAAAGGGAACCAACTTAGAAAGGAAGAAGCATATTTTTATTTATATATTTTAATTTAATTTAAACCCCTACCCTACAAAAATCTAAACTATATTTGCAGAGGACATGAGACTCTAAATAGAAGAGCCATAATAACTTGAAACTAAGAAACTTGAAAATAATAAATCAGTACAATAAAATAACAGACAACTAAATCAATTCAGAAACAGCTACTGCGAGCTTTTGTGCACATAGTAAACCAGAGAGGAAAAGATAAAAAGCAAAACAACACTACTCCACTTAAAATGTGTTCCAAAACATCAAACACCTAGAAATCATCTTAAGAAAAGATATGAAAGATTGTACCTTAAAATCTACACCAGTTCTGAAAAAATTAAGAGGAAATAAAAATTGTGAAAATACATTTTAATGGATAGATAAAATTAACATGATAAAAATGACCGTCCTACAGTAATTATTATACAGATTCAATGCAGTTTCCTTCAACATTTCAGGGAAATTCTTTAAGGACTTAGAATGAGCAGTAGTAACATTTGTATGGAATCATAAAAATCCCGTATAACCAAAGACATCCTGTGGGATAGGTGGGAGTGGGCATGGAGGATTAGGAGGTATTGCATGTCCTTATTTTAAATTATACTAGAAACTTCAGTAATCAAAAGGTGTGATACTGGTAAATGGATAGATTGTCAGCCCAATGGGATAGAATTGTGAGTCCTTACACCTACTTCAGCAACATTATCAAACTCAATAGATTAAAGTAATTCCCTTTTAGAAGAATGAGTTTTTGGTAGAAGTATGTTTTCCATACAAATGCAGCTGAATGTTTTGATTTTTAAATTAATGCAAAACTGTATTCGAAAATATTTCCTGAGGCAAAGGGTTTTTAGTTTCCATTCCATTTTCCCATGGGTCCTCTGTATATTTGCATATGCTGCTTCTTAAAATTTATTAAAATTAAAAAGGTGCCTCCTGAGTCAGAGATAGGACAAAGGTTTAGGCAGTTTCCTTGAACATGACTGACCATGTTTGATCTCTAGCTCTGCATATTTTGACTCATAAAACACTCTAGAACATAGTCAAGAACAAGTGTTAGCGTACACTGAATGCAACCTAAGAACCAAAACTAACAAACAAATAAAATGGCGCATACTTAAAAAAAAGACTCCCTTTGAATTAGAACTTACTTCTGAGCACATTGTCTGATCCCTGAATAAATGTACCAATAAAAATGAGTTTGATAATCTATAATATATTTCATGGTAAAATATTTGAAGTCTTTAGTTATAGAGCAAAACATCTGATTTACGATATAATCGTTCTTATAAAATATAAAATATAATTTCTAAAAAGAGTTACTCAAGGTACTATATAACCACCCAAAGTATGCCACCAGCAATCTTTATCATGAAGACAGAAAACTTTCAAAGAGCTTTATTTTTTTTGTGAGACATATGGTTAATTGATAGTGTGGTCCATCTGCTGTTATTTTATATGTTGAATGTTAATCACACCTCAAAGGTTGTGATATGCTTTTTGTATTTGTATTGTTTTGATTTTAAAATACTTGCATCTAAAGAATTTTATTCAAAATAAAAATTTAAAAAGTGCAGAAATTGTCTTAAGATATTTGAATTGCATATGCAATTAACTTATTTTTAAATAGATAAAAAGCTTTTCAAATCCCATTATTGCAATGACTAAGATACAATATAGAAACATAAAAGAGGAACATGTTTAATTGTAAATTTAACATTTGAACAGGCACCCAACTTCTAACTGGACCAAAACAATTCAAACATTTGTTATATGCTGAAATATATCCTGATATTTTACAATAATATTAAAGGGAATTTTTTATTATGGATTACAATCTATCCAGTGTAAATGAATAAATATGGTGAGAATACCTTGACTTTTGTCATTTTGGGAGACAGTAACGCTTACCTCTATATCTCCTTTATTGTCATTTTATTGTCATATTAAAAGAGACATAGAGGCCGCTTTTCTTGCCATGGGTCAATGCCGCATAATGATACTGAACAGAGTTTAGCTATCAGTGCTCTTGATGGTTCTATTTTAGGAGAAGAAATGAGGCTCAGGGATTCCCAGACTCATTTCATCTACCGTCACCTGTTCAGAAACAAAATTTCTCAGTGTATTTATGGAAGTCTGTGTTTTTTTAGCTAGCTACCGAACTGAAAGTGTCCCCTGCCCACCCTATTGTCCCCAAGGTTATTACACCTTGTGGATCACCTGTGCACTGTCTGGTAACATTATTTACCATCTTGTGTAACACTATGCTCCATTAAGACATGAGAATTTAGAGGAGTGGAAAACTAGTACAGGGGTTCCAATACATGACTTGCATGTAGTCAACTATAATTTGATCTACTCACCAATTGCTCTCTCAAGTATAGCAGAGCCCAGCACTGGAGGATGCCAAACACTGCTCTACAGCAGGTCTTAAAAGCACTGTATCTTCAGGGTCTCTCATTGAAATTGCAACCTGTTTGGCATAAAATTGACAAGAGAGACTCCAATGACTCCTCTGGACTGCTTGGGAAACCCACAGCAGGAGGGGAAGGAGGAAAACACAGAGGAGGAAGATGAGAGTAAGGAAGAAAAAGAGGAAAAAAGGAGGGAAAAGAGGAGGAGGAGAAAAGAGGAAAAGGAACAAAAGGAGGAAGAGGAAGTGGAAGAACAGAAAGGAAGAAGAAGCAGAAACAGAAGCTGAAGAAAAAAGATGAAATGAAGAAGAAAAGAAGAAAAAGAAGAGAAATAATAATCTATACATCCAGATGCTTATACAGAACAGTTCTCTTCTAAGTGGAATATCAACATTATATTAAAGCAATACCATAATAATCTTTCAAATTAGTTATAAAGTACATGTACTATGTTGTTGCAGGACTCCTAAGGGCCGCTGCATCTGCTCTGGATTGCCTCCCGCAAATCACTCCGTAGATAAGGGGGGTAGTCTAAATGTGGCAGTTTATCCGACCATGTATGCTGTACTAGCTGGTATAAATATTCTCCCATGCTATCACAATCATCGTGGGACTAGCTAGATCTTACCAGCATATTAGCCTGGCCACGTAGGACACCTAAGTAATTAGACCAGAGAGAAATGCTGTTTGCTTCCAAGCAAACAAGCATGGCTCCCTGATATACTCAAAGGCAACTAAAATATAAAACTACAATGAAGTAGAGGAGACTTGTGAAGGCTTGGAGAAATATTTAACTGGCATTGGTGTTGGTCAAGGACATGCCATCTCAGAAACCCCCTTCTCTACACTTCAAAAGCATTCCTAAGCAGATTTCGGCTCAAAACATTAGCACAGTAAAGGCCCTAGGTGAAGTGCAGGGAGGAATTACCTAAGGGCATTGGACCCTCCCTGCTTTCCATAACAGTGGGGGGAAGGTCTGAGTTACAGGGATATAAAATAGTCGGTTCCCGCTCTCCCACGCTTCTTCTTCCTTGTGGGATCTCTCTCTCCTTGTGAGCGTGCATTTCCCCTTGGAAACTTTTACACGTGGTGGTTGCCATCTTGGCCTACACATGGCTGGGGTTCTAGCCTGGAATCCTAAGCATCGGGTTTTTCCTTTTGCTGATTTGTATGCCTGAACCTGTGCTAAGTAAAGCCTTTTAAAACTGCATCGGATTCCTGAGTTTTCATCCGTTCCTCGCCGGCTTAGGAGGTAGAAGGGAACTCGCTTCCCGGCACTGTTGGGGACCCCCGGGGAGCGCCCGACACTATGTGACATTATATACATAAATACTTATTCTATAGATATCTAGGATAATTAAATAAACAAAAAATTAGATTATTTCTAGAAATTTATTTGACTAGTTGATTACATGAGATCCAGTGAGATTATGCTTTTGGTTATTATACAAGGAAACAAACTGTGATATTTTAATATAAACTCACCTATAACTAAAAAAAACAGTCATCATGGTTTGCAACTTTACACTAATGTTAATGGTTGGGTTATTTACATGCAGAATTTACTTGCAGTTATTTACATGCAGTCTGTCCCTCCAATACAGTGCCTCTTCCCTGCCATCATGTTCTGTAATCAACCCCCACATCCCTCCATCACACATCACACCATCTCCACGCCGCATGCCTCTCTGTCCTGGCAAATACTCTTCTGTAGGCCAGTCTTAATATTATGTTATTTTGGCCTTTTGTTATTCCTATACTGTGCAATTTTATATTTTACCCATGACGGATCAATCTATATCTCTCTCTGCCCCCTCTCCCTTCCTGATTTTAGTCATGGTACTCTCTTCTTACATTCATATTATGGAAAATTCCATGACTCTGTCTTTTCTCATAGCCAAGCACGATTACATCGTATATATTTAGAATAGTTTTTATTTATGTTGTCACCTGGGTTTTTTTTTCCCCATATTTTGATTAACATAAAGTACTGCAATGAATATAGGATTGCAAATGTCCTTTGAGTAGTTTTGAGGCCTTGGGGGTAGAGGCCCAGAGTGGGATTTCTGGTTCACATGGAAGTGTAATCCTTAGTTGTTATAATTTTTGAGAAATATCCATATTTTCTTTTCTTTCCAAAAAGAAAAGATTGAACCAGTTAACATTGCCACCAGTACTATAAAAAGGAATATGTATTTTCCAACATCCAATTCAAAACTGCTTGTTTTCATTCTTACATGCACCACTTTTACTGTTACGGCATGATATCTCATTATTATTTTGATTTGCATTTTGCTTATTATCAATGTTGTAGAGAGAACTTTTCATATACCTCTTTGCCATACCTCATTGAAGAAGTCTCTTTCTATTTTTGGTGTAGTCTTTTCAGGAGGACGGAATTAAGATTTATCTACACTTTAAGTATCTTTGAAATTAGTCTTTTGTCTGACAATAGTGGGAATATATTTCCTGATAGTCTGTGTGCTGCCTGTTTTTTTTTTTCTTCTGGGCATTGACTCTTCCATGGCACAACAACTTCCAAATTTTATATAGTCCCACTTGCTTAACTTTGCTTCCATTTGCTTAACCAACAGTATTGAATCCTTGAAGACACCTCTGGATTCAGTGTCATGAAGGGTTCTGTCTATGTTTTCATCAATGTGATTTATGGATCCAGGTCTGACACAAAAAAATCTTTAGCCCGTTTTGAATTGAATTTCTCACAATAGTTTGAGATAGGCCACTGAGTTCATTGTTTTTAAGTTTTCATTGACCGGTTCTCAATTTTTTTTTTTTTTTTTTTGCTTTTTTGGGTCTCACCTGGCGATGCTCATGGATTACTCCTGGTTCTGCACTCAGGAATTACTCCTGCCGGTGCTCATGGGACCATATGGGATGTCGGGGATCGAAGCAGGGTGGGCTGCGAGCAAGACAAATGTCCAACCCAATGGACGATCGCTCCGCCCCCAAAAAAAACTATTTGTTGAAGAGACTTTCCTTGTTCCATTCATGGTCTTTTGCTTATTTGATGGAAAACAGTTGACTATATAGTTGATATTAACCTATATTTATTTTCTGCCAACCTTTTCATGTATAAAAAAAGCACACAGAAGTTCTACACATCAAGGTAGAATTTAGCGATACTTAAAACCTATTCAGGGATAATAAGGGATAACAAGATAAGTTCTCAAATTTAGGCAATTTACTCATTTTATTTCTATGATTAGTTTTTACTTTATGAAATACTATCTCAGCAAACTTGAGTATTTCCCTCATACTTCTGCTTCTATTCTCTATCCTGGTGTTGGTCACATTTATATTCTCTGCACTCCCTACCTTGGTGTACCAATACAGGCGAGTCTGTCAGTGGCATCTGTATATTCCTTTGATTTAAATTTTTTCAAAAATTCTTACCAACCAAACTTAAATCCCCCATAATATTCAATTGCTTATCATTGATTCCATTTGTTTTAGCAACAGTATTGAATCATTGAAGATAATTCTAACAAGTTCTAGCTTAGAAGACTATTAATACCTTAGATTTCTTAACAAAAGGATCTTTGCGAATGTGATGAAGGGCTTTATGTAGGCAAATTATTTTTTAAAATATCTATGTGAACCCACTTATTTAAACAGTAGAAGACTTATCCTAACTGTGGTTAGAGAGAAAGAGATGTCTATGGAAAAAATATTGTAAGGTTATACTATTTTTCACTCTGAAGAGGAAGGTGGGAGTCATTGAATAAATGAACATGAGTGGACTCCAAGAAGCAGAAAACACAAGAAATTGGTTTCTTACTAGATCATCTACAAAGAAACACAACCAAGCTAACCTCTACATTTTAATTCCTTTAAGTCCTGAATTGAAATTTTGGCCTAATGAAACATAACGACAAAGTTTTGTGGTTTCATATCCCAAATTTTAGTAACTTGTTATGACAGCAATGGAAAACTAATGTAGATTAAGATCAATTGGATAAGTAGTATGCCAATTCCTTCATATGTTAGCACTGTGAGATTGATTTGTATTGAACACTTTCTTGTGTTTGTCCTCTTCAGCTTTTTTCCAGGCATAATAGTGTGTGTTAGGTTCATGTTTTATCTTCCTAAAGGTAAATATTTCTTATTTACCTTTTTCCCCCACAGAAAACTAGCTAATCCTTTTTCACTACTTCACATGTTCAGAATAATGGGAGTGAAAGAAATTTGAAAAATAAAATCATATACAAGATTGAGGACATTAATAGTGATCTTTAATTTGTGCTTTATGAACTTGAAATTTATGCATTTTCTTTCCTTTTTGGACTGGAAACATACGAAATTATTTTTCCCATGTATTGCTGATGATCCTCCTCCCATTCCTTCAGTGTTCATCTTTCTTTCTAAAAGATCTTAAATTCTCACTTGAATTGCTAATTTTCCACAGTAGTTGGGCATTTTATTTTTCCTTCACATGTAAGTAGCATGTGAAAGTGTACTTTCTGTTTTCGCTATCTTGGTATCCCTGTTTAATATAGAGCACATGTGCTTAGATAACTCTTAAGCTTTAGTTAGCCTTGGCCTTTCTGTTTTTCACACATCTAGTTAGACCATATTTTTCTGTCTCTTCTCATATATTGTTCAATATGAAAGTCTTTACTAAACTCTGTTATTGTGAACTTTAACATATTTTTCTCCCAATGTTAAGGTAAAAGAAAAGCAGTCTGATCTAATGGGCTTAGAATTCAACATTGACAGCCAATAGTTCATTTAAGAATGTTTATATAAAACCTATATAAAAAGTACTCTTCAGATATTCAGATGTACATTTACCAAATAACAAATAGCACCAATATAAAAATAACATCAAATAACAATAACACCAAATAACACCAAGCATTAGCCAAGTGGCACAAAAGCTGGCTGACTTCGACCGAAAATGTGGGAAGATAGGTATACAGCTGAATATCAAATCAACAAAAATATGTTCATGAAAAATGAACTAGTTCCAGAGGCCAAATTCACTCTCAATGGAACAAACATCTCTGAATGCAGCAGTTATGTGTACCTAGGTCGAGAAGTCAACATGATGAACAACCTAAAACCAGAGCTGCGCAGGAGGACGAGAGCAGCAAGGAATGCTTTCAAGAGCATTGAAGAAATAGCTAAAAGGACAAAAAAACCTCCAACTCCTGGTACATCTCTTTGACTCCACTGTTCTCCCTGCATTAACATACACCTCAGAAACCTGGGTCCTACAAAAGCAGGATGAGAATGTTATTTGGGTCTCCCAAAGAGGAATCAAAAGGGCCATGCTTGGAATATCAAGCCTTACTCAAGTGAGAGAAGGAATCCGGAGTTCCGACCTCGGTCGCTGTTCCAGAGTCAGGAATGCTGTCTTGTTTGCCAAGGCATCGAAAATTTAATGGGATGGACATATAATGTGATTTGGAGATGAATGCTGGATTAGAGCCATTACCGACTGGATACCAGGGGACGCCAAAAGATCATGTGGCCGCCCACCTACAAGATGGTCAGACTTCTTCATCAAGACCCTGAACGAATGGTTTGAGGCTCTTCGGATTCCTGAAGCAACCAGATGCCATTGGGCTACATTGGCAGGTGATAAGGTCAAATGGAAATGTTACTGGTGCCCGCTCGAGCAAATTGATGAATAATGGATTGTCAAGTGACCAAGTGAAAAAGTACTCAAAGATAATCTACCTATTTTATACTTTGCTATGATCTTTAGTGGCAGGGTAACCATAGCCACATGTGGATTTTGAACTTCTAGAATACAAATCTGAAAGTAATTAAATTTTTCTGCTAAAAAAATGAACATTTGTTTTACTTTATACCATAGATGTGTGAGAGCATCCAGTATGTTCTTTCTCAGCCTGACTTATTTTGCTTAACAGAATCCAAATTGCAATGACCTGGTTTCATCTTTTCTTACTGGTTTCTAAGGTTGCACAGTATTGATTTTGTACTTTACAAGTAAAGTCTTAGATTGATTTCTTAGGCTGCATAGTATTTTATTGTGTTTATACAACACAGCTTGATCTATACTTCTCTTATTGGACATTTTGGTTGTTTCCATATTTGGCTATTGTGCTAAGCTCTGCAATGAACCTAGGTATGTGTGAATATTTCGAATGAATTTTATTATTTGAGACTATTTGTCAAAAAGTTGAATTGCTGGTTATTAGGGGAGTCCTATTCTAATTTTTTTTGAGGGCTCTCCATATTATTTTCCATAGAAGCTGAAATGGACACTATTCCCATCAAGAGTAAATGAGAGATACTTTTTCGTCACATCTCTATAAACACTGATTGTTTCTAACCGCTTTTGATGTGTACCTTCTCACTAGTGTAAGAAGGTATTTAGTTGTCTCAAGTTCTATTTTCCCAGTAAAAAGTGACTAAGAACATTTTTTCTATGCTCACTGGTCATTCATATGTCTTCTTTAGAGAAACTGTTTTGTTTGCTTAATCTCACCATTTTTGGTGTTATTTTGAATATTTTCACTCTGAATTTTGTGATTGCTTCTCACACATATCTTGGATATGAGTCTCTCATCTGATACATTGCAAGCAAACATTTTCTCCCAATTCAGTATGGAGCCTTTTAATTTATTTCTAATTACTTTTTCCATGCAAAGATTTTACATTTTGTTATCTTTTGTTATTTTAAATCATTATTTTTGCAATGTTTGAAAACAGTCATGGGAACCAGAGTAATTGTTATAAGATCCAAAAACCTGAATTTTTTAAATGGTGGATCTTAATCTCTTTTAACCTACCACTTCAGAGCACTGCCAGCCTCATAACACCAATATGTATTGTTTATTATACATAACTAAAATTCCAATGAATTGTATATGTTACATCTGTGCATTCTAACTTATTTTTCTAAAACTCTCATCTTCTGAGAGTAATAACAATTACTCTCAGAATTTTATTTGAAGTGATATGTTTAAAACAATTTTCTTATTGGCAACCAATTTTGGAAAAATTTTTATAGAAAGATTTTCTAAATCAGAAAATTCTAAATCACAAAAGAAGTCACACTAATGTTTTAAGTGTCATGATACAAATTGCTACTAGGCAAAATGTAGATTATTATAACCCCAAGTTTTGTGCTTTATTTATTTGGGTTATTAGCTTACACCTGGTGGTGCTCAGGGCTTACTTCTGACTCTGTGATCAGGAATCACTCCTAGCAGTGTTCATAGGTCCATAAGCACTGCATGAGACTGGACTAGTTTCTGCTGAATCCATGGCAAATGCCTTACCTTATTCTTGCTCTTTAGGTCAAGACTTGTTCTTAAGATCAAATACATTGGGTAATTTTCTGTAAAGAGTCATCCCTAAGGTAAAATATTTTCCCACCGAGTGAAACAATAGATCTACTCACAAATCACCTCAGAGGGACTACCTTTTAGGAATTATAAATAAAAATGCCAACATTGCAGCCAAGGTTTTCAGGGCAAATGAGTGTGTGAAAGTTACAAAGTGGACAAACTGTGCATCACAGACATGAGTAAAATTGTCCCTGATGTAATCCTCCCTGACAGTTAAATACATAAACTTTGCTCCTATATACTGATTTCTCAGAGAAGAAATCTCATTCCCCAAATATTTCCAAATACACTTTTAAAATATTTTGCCTATTTTGAAGTTATTGTCTGCATGTAAAAGAGATATTTAAATGAGAAAAGTGAAACAAGTCTTCAAGTTTATTTATAATACAAGTGGTTGTATACATGCATCAGTAATTATTAAAGAATAAATCAACTTGAGCCTTCGGTAAGTCATTCTACTTGGTTTTAGAAAGAATGCATTGAATGCAGAAAAAATTTCAATTTACTTGGAGAAATTATTATCTTAGGGAGCAGAATCTAACAGAATTCTGAGCATTCATATGCTACACTGTCTTTCACATAATGCTCACATATCTGCACCCATTGTCCTTACACAACTATGCATATACTAGCAATAAGAAGGTGCACCAAAAATAGTTGTTTGTCTGTGTGTGTCTGTGTATCCTACGTTTGTGTACAACAGGAAGTGGTAGAACAGACAGATGTGCAATGAGAAAAACTGTAAACCAGACTTGAAGAGTGTTAATAATATGTTGAACAACTGAAACAATCATTCACTGTTGTCAGATTGTAAGAGCATAAATAATTGACACTGCTTTAGAAAAAATTGGCATTATTGTCTCATCATAAAAAGAAAATGCTTTTAAGTAGCAGTAATTTAATAGACAGAGACACAGGACCACTATAATTTATAAATGCAAACTTAAAGGCTATAAGGTAATTCTGAATGTTCACAAAATAGCAAACATTGAAAGACCAAATTATTTCAAATACTGCTGTAGCTTAGGCAATTGCTTTGATAATTTAATCATTATTTCATCCTAACTGGAAGGATGATTTATGAACAAAAATATGACATATTACTTCCATTTGAGGCTGATTTCAATATATTTAAAAGAAGCTTATTATTTTACCACCATAAATCTCCAATGTAAAAAATAGTTTCAGTACAAAATGCTTTTTTTGCATTTATTGAATGAATAGTTTTCTAGGTAAGTCCAAAAAAGTCCCCTTGTCCCACATAATTACAATGTAGTCTTATGTAATCATACGTTTTCACATAGCATCTCAAAAACCTCAAATTGAAGTGACAATGTCATTCATGAATATATTTTAAGAAGTACTGACATGTTGCTAGTAGTATCTTTCTAATTTTGATGAAGCAAGTTACCATCTTGGGGGAAAATAACCAAACTGACCTAAAATCAATAGAAGACAACTTTAATATAATCTTTCAATATTATTTTACACACTTTAGAAACTTTATATTAGATCAATTGTTATTTCATTTAACCACTTTAATATCTATAAGCAGACTTACTTTTGTTTATTATGCCTTTGTGGATAAAGTTATCAAAGAGAAATCTATTTTCTGTTATTTTCTTTAGCCTCAATTTCATAACTGCAGATTAACAAAATGGCTTGCTAATTGTTTCTTGTGTTTAATAAATCAGGCATATTTCATTTATTTATTTTAAGTGTTTTTTATAACTCATTACAATGTAAGAAGCAATGGGAAAATATTAAAACAAAAGTAAAATATACTATAGAAATGATTTTATGATAACCAAATCAACTCTGAATGAGCTACTGAAAGGCCTCATACATAAACCAAATAACCAATTGTAGAAGCCACAACCCCACACAGTAAAATGTCAATACACCCCTCTAAATCAATAATATTCCTGAATGTCAATGTACTAAACTTTTAGTTCCATCAAGAGTCACAATAATTTTAAACATCGAAAATGATGTTGAAAATAATAAGTGTAATTTTCTTAAGAATTATGTTAGCTATAGATATTTTGTTACTCATATCTACTATGGAAGACACATTGTAATTAAATTTTGTTGTAGGTATTAGTAAATATAAAGTGGTGTATAGAGTGGGTGGGGCAATAGTTCTGCGGTTAAGGCATTTGCCATGCATGCAGTCCACCCACGTTTGATCCCTGGAATCACATATGTTTCCTTGAGCACTGTCAGGAGTAATTCCTGAGCGTAGAGCCAGAAATAAACCCTGAGCATTGCAGAGTATGATCCAAAAATAGTGGTTAATATAATATTTATTGAAAATAAATACAGAAAACTTATTTGGAAATCTTTAAAAGGGATTAGTTGTCTGAACTAGACATAGGAGCAACTATCTCCAAAAAAAAGTTTACCTCTTATACAAAATATTGTTATATGATACAAACTTTTTAAAACTCAAGAGTTTAAAACAATTCAAAATTTTATTTGTCACCTTTTAAATAGATATTTATTTCTGAAACATTTTATTTTTCTAATTGCTATTGACTTAATCACAGATATTTTAGAAGTTATCCATTTTATAATTTATAACTTTATAATAGTCACCCTAAGTTCCAAGTATAAACACTATTTACTGGTTAAATATTGTCAACACTTACAAAATTTATTCTTATATTTGTATTAAAGACTTGAGGTAGAGGTATCTAAACATCTGAGGTAGTTCACTCCTATATGGCACAAGACCTTATCAGGAAAGTATCTATTCGAGTAGCTTTATTCAGACATAAACCACTATAGTGTTTTAGCTGAATTTAATGTTAAAGAACCAATAATACATCACCTTATATAATAACAGTAAATAATAATAGTCTGTTTTAAACAAAACTATGTATCGACTAGTTGATTTTAAAGTGATCAGAGAATAACAGAAAGTTAAACGAAATATTTTACAATAAAGTTTTACAGCAATTTTACAGTACACGAGTACTAAAGTGTGTGAAACCATAGATAAGCATAATCTGCTATGTGTATGGATCTAAAAAATAAAATGTATTCTTGAAATCATAATGCAGTTTTACAATCATTGTTGTTTTTAGAAATAAGTTAAATGTCTAGGCATTTTAATTATAATTTAGCCAATTCTTTTAAATTATCTGAAACATTTTAATAAATGGGTCAGAATTCTTTGCTCAGTTCAACTGATTGGAAGTTCACCTAACTGAACACATCTTATAGCATGTAAGTAGTATTTAGAGATATCCAAAAAATATAAGATACTCATAAAACATAAAAAGAAAATAATCTACCTATCAAAAATGGAGAGAAGAGTTCAATAAAAATTTCATCACAGAAGGCACTCAATTAGCACAAAAGGACATTAAAAATTTCCCTACAACTTATTATCAGATAAATGAAAAATAAATGACAGTAAGATATTAGCTAACATTTTAATAGTGTTCAATATAAAAATGCTAGAAACAATTGTTGACAAGGGATATAACATAAAGTAATTTGTTGGTGGAAATGTAAAAAGTGTTTTAGCCTGTGCATTTCTCAAAATGTTAGAAGTGGATATACCACATATGTCTGATGAGTAGAAAAATAAAAATTTTAAAATATGTGTAGGTTTTTGTTTATGGTAGTACTATTACAATAACTAATATATGAAATAACCCAATACCCAATAACAGGTGAATTAATAAATAGAATCCCTGGAACACATAGTTTATGCACAATGGAGTAATACTCTAAAATAAGAAAAAAAGTTATCTCTTTTACATTCTCTTTTGCAGCAACTTAGGTGGAACTGGAAAGGGTCTTACTAGTTAAATAAACCAGGGAAAGAAAATGCCAAATGTTCTTATTCACATGTGGGCTCTAAGCAAATAGAGGAAATAAAAAGGGGAAAAACAGTTGAAAAGTAGAGGAGTTCCAGTAAACTGTATTGGAAGGATGTTGGTACTTTGCTAGTGGTGTGATCTTGTATTTTGAAGAAGAATACAACTATATCACTGAAACACACCATCACACATCTTACCTGAATAGATGCTAATAGAGGGAGGGTCAATGTAATGCAATGTGAAATAATTAAATTTATAACAATATTAATTATTTTTCTAAGAGTTTTGTCACTTAAGTACAATATTTCTCCTAGCTTATTAAAAGTTTTTTCTCAAGAGTAAATAAATCATGTAGGATGAATAAATCATTTTCACTACAATTCTATTTCAAATTATTCTATTTACTTTCAAAGCTGTAAATAAATTCAGGATGTTTGTTTCTTAGAATTTGTAGTCAATTTAGATTAACTAGGAAGGGAAATGTAAATATTATTTAAAGAAAACAGAGTAGATGTTTTATAATCTAAAGCAAGTTTTCCTGACCCACAAAGTGTTGCAGGTGTGGCTGCGGTGCCCGGCTGCATCAGCAGGTGACAGGTGCAGGTGGCAGACAAGAGACAGACTTGTCTACACCCAGAGATCTGCGCCATGGGCCCTAGATGGTTAATGGTCTGACATAGAAAAAGACTGGACCTCCTGGGATGTACCCAGAGCCACAGAGCCTGGCAACCTAGCCATGGTGTATTCGATATACCAAAAACTATAACAATAATGGACCTCATTCCCAACAATTGGAGACGTTACTGGTTCCCCGCTGGAGCAAATTGATGAACAATGTGAATACAAGTGAAAAGTGACAAAAGCAAGTTTAACTGTGAAATTTGTAAGTTGTTAGCTACTTGATTTTTTTCCAAAATAGTTAATGTTTATGAACATAAAATGAACACGATAGTTGCTGTTCAACATAGAGCAATGATTAAGTGAATTTATTAAGAAAATAGTTGGTGAAGCACAACTAACACTATTTTCGAAAGACAATTTTGTAAGCATATGAAAAAATAAAATCCAATAGCATGAGTGTTTTAATATGAATATGCAAATGTTTAAAAATCAAATGGCTTAACACCACCTGGGTAATTATAAGTAACTAAACTGATGAGGTATATAGCAAAAAAAATTAAAAAAGTATAATGTGGCAAAATAAAGTCAGGACTTTTACTTCAACACAGAATTCAGTTTCTTTATAAATCACACGAATTAATAGTATAGTTAATATTTTAAAAAAGTCATTTAGAGTATTATGAAACTTTGTTAAAACTTACAAAACCCGAACAGTGTGCTAACAATTGTGAGGGTACTAATGCCAACATAGAACTGAGCATTAAATAGAGGCAAAAGGATACACATGACAACCCTTTAATGTATGTTTTGTAATCCATAGTCTGGAGAGGAAGGAAAAGAGAAAGATAGAGAAATGGAAAGAAATAAAGAACCTGCCATGGAGGAGGGCTGGGGGAGGGGGGAGGGAACCGGGGACGTTGGTGGTGGGAGATGGGCACTGGTGGCGGGATGGGTGCTGCTACACTGTATGACCAAAACCCAAATATGAACTTTTTTAATTGTATATCTTTGTAATTGTAAAAATAAAAAAATTAAAAAAAATAAAAAAAAATAAAAAAAAAATATCTATGCTCTGTAAAAAAAAAAAAAAAAACTTACAAAACCCTAGAGGAATGCTGTGAGTTTTTCAATTGAATTATGAAAGGACAAGCCAGAGAAGTATGTGATCACTTGAATCCCGTTATTCATCGATTTGCTCTAGCAGACGCCAGTAATATTTCCATTGGACCCTATCACGTGCCAGTGTAGCCCAATGGCATCTGGTTGATTCAGGAATATGAAGAGCCTCAAACCGTTCCTTCAGGGTCTTGACAAGGAAGTCTGACCATCTTGTAGGTGGGCGGCCACGTGATCTTATGACATCCCGTGGGATCCAGTCGGTAACGGCTCTAGTCCAGCAGTTATCTCCAAATCGCATTACATGTCAGCCCATCTGATTTTTTGATGCCTTGGCAAAGGAGACAGCATCCCTGATTCTGGAATAGCGACGGAGGTCAGAACTCCGGATTCCTTCTCTCACTTGAGTGAGGTGTGATATTCCAAGCATAGCTCTTTCGATTCCTCTCTGGGAGACCCGAATAGCATTCTCATCCTGCTTTCATAGGGCCCAGGTCTCTGAGGCGTATGTTAATGCAGGGAGAATGGTGGAGTCAAAGAGATGTGCACGGAGCCGGAGGTTCTTTGTCCTTTTAGCTATTTCTTTGATGCCTTTGAAGGCATTCCTTGCCACTCTCTTCCTCCTGCTCAGCTCAGGTTTTAGGTCATTCATCATGTTGACTTCTCGACCTAGGTAAACATAACTGCTGCATTCAGAGATGTTTGTTCCATTGAGAGTGAATGGGGCCTCTGGAACTAGTTCCTTTTTCATAAACATTGTTTTCTTTAGATTCAGCTGTATTCCTATCTTTCCATATTCTCGGTTGAAGTCAGCCAACATTTGTGCTGCTTGGCTAATGTTTGGTGTTATTAGAATGATGTCATCAGCGAAGCGAGGTGGTCTAGTTGCCGACCATCATCTTCACTCCCATTCCTTCCCATTCTAATTGTCACATGATGTTCTCGAGATTGGTGCAGAAGAGTTTTGGTGAAATATCACCCTGTCAAACCCCCTCTTTTGACATCAATGATCTCTTCTTTGTAGAATGGTGAGATCCTGGTGGTGAATCCGTAATAGAACTCACGAAGGATCTTGATGTATTGGGTTTGAACACCCTGTTTGACTAGGGCTTCGATGACTGCTTCAGTCTCCACAGAGTCAAAGGCTTTCTGTAAGTCAATGACGTGAGACAGAGTGGCATCATGTACTCCCTACAAACCTCAATGTGCTTGGTTACTGTGTGGATATGATTGATTGTGCTGAATCCTTTCCGGAAGCCTGCTTGCTCACATGGTTGTCCTTCATCTAGTGTTCTGCCTATCCTGTTCAGGATGACTCGTGTAAACAGCTTGTAGATGACGGACAACAGGCAAATGGGGCGATAGTTGCCAATGTCTTGAATGTCTACCTCCTTGAACAGTAGAACTGTCCTGCTGGTTTTCCATTGGGAGGGCACCTTGCATTCGGACAGGTAGCCTGTGAAGAGCCAGGCTAGTGTATTGATGAGTACCGATGACAGATTCTTCAGGTGTTCAGGTCTGACTTTGTCTGTGCTTGTTGCTGTTCCCTTTGTTACCAATGAGATGGCATGCCGGATTTCAGAAGGGAGAACATTGGGAATGACATATCCATCCTTTGGAATTTGGTATGTGGGCAGGTGGATGTGGCTATCAAAGAGATTTGAGTAGAAGTCATGGCTAATCTTCTCCATTGCCTTTCTGGAAGATGGGATAGTTCCATCAGGGCGTCGGAGGGCAGTCATCTTGGTCTTATAGTGTGCGAAGGACAGGCAGGCGGTGCAAGTGCTTTCACTGCTCTGCTGCATCTTCCAGTATTTCTGTTCTTCTGTCTTTGAGGTCTTCTTTTATCGCTTCTCTGCATCATTAAGCAAGATTTGACGTTAGCATTTGGTCTCCTCAGGCTCATGCCTTGCCGCGTTAGCTAATGAGCTAAAGAGTTTCTGAAGACAAGCGCCCTTTTGTGTCTTTCTCTCTCTTGGCATTCTTGGCTCAATCATGGAGGTGCTGAACCATGTCGTCAATGATGGTATCTTCCCATGTTGCTTCAATGTTGCTAAAGAGTTCCCATTTGGTTGTCATTCTGGGAGTTCTCTTCTTAAACTTTGCAGGTTTTATCCTAGTTGCAGGAATTAGAATTTTGAACTAAGGAGACAGTGGTCCTATCCTGTTTGGAATTTGGGGAAGACAACGACATCGATCAGACAAAACCGTCGATTGAAGATGATGTGTTCAATTTCATTGTGGAATTGTCCACCAGGAGATTCCCATGTCCAACGTTTTGCTTCAGCTTTCTGGAACTGTGAGTTCCCATGAATGGTCTTGGTGGACATGATGAACTCAGAGAGTCTCTCACCCTGTTCATTCCATTCTTTGCCATGGGTCCCGATGTGGAGTTCTTCAGCCGATCTTCTCGGTTCTATCTTGGCATTAAAATCACCAAATATGATCTTGTAGAAGGTGTGATCTTTTTTACAGAACTCCTCCAGTTCCATGTAGAATTTCTCAATTTCTTCTCCTTTGTATGTGGATGTTGGTGCATGGACAATGAAGATAAAAAATTGCTGGCAGTGGGCCACATCTCTTCAAGTATAATTGTCCTATCCAGTTTGTTAGGCATTCAAATGTATCAATGTTGAATGCCATGTTTTTTTGTTTCAAGGACACCAACGCCACCAACGCCTCTTTCGTTGCATGTTCCAAGGAACAATTCTTGTCCTGTGTCAAATACAGCATGATGCAACTGAAGGCTCCTCGTCTCAGTCAGACCAATGATGTCGTACTTGAACTTTTGTGCTCTGCACCATCAGATAATCAATATATGTTTCCGATGCCAGTGTATGTGCATTGAAAGTTCAGACTGTCATTTTAGTTCTTCTTCATTTTGGCAGTCTAGGATGGCCGTGAAATTTTATCAGGCACTGCTTGTTCGCCTTTCTTATTGCTGCCGTATTAAGGGCTCTTTCGGGTCAGGAAAATAAACATTTCTGTTACTGGTTTTGGCATATCGAACACGCATCGGACAGCTTGCCAGGCTCTGCCGTCAGGGAACTATAGTCTCATTACTTTGTGGAGTTCTCTTAGAGGGGTGGGTAGAATATTCATGGTAATTTGGAGGTAAATCGCGGGGACGCATGCGCCCGCTTGCACCGGGAACGCTGGTTTCTGCTCTGCTGGGTGTATCTGTGTCTTAGGCTCAAGCATTCCTGGGCTTGAAATACTCTCCTCTGAAGGGCGGGTCTCTGCAGGGTGGTTCCTTGTAGGGTGGTTTTCTGACAAGCTGGGCTGGAGATTGGATTAATCTGCTGGGTGGAGATCTTAGGAGCTGTGGAGTGTAGATTGTGAAGATCGCTACCAGCAAGGTGTGGGGGTTTCTCTGGGCTCTTCCGAGGCTCCATCAGGATTGTGGACTCGGGTCGGAAGTTGCTCTCCTGGTCCATGGAATGCATGTATCTGTGCATGGTGACACAGATACACCCAGCAGAGCAGAAACCAGGTTTCCCCATTGAACCCCCTGCATTCCATGGACCATGAAGTATGTGGTATGGATCAAAAATTAATATATGATGAATTAATAGAGAGTAAATATATATTGGTTCAAGACTGAGCTAGCTTTAATTTAGTACTCTCAGCAATAAACTAAAAGCAGTGTAACTAAAAGAAAAAAAAAGTAACAATAGTATTACCGGAAAGTTGCTTGCTTTGCATGTAGTTAGCCTTGGTATGATCCCTATCACTCTCAGAGCTAGGAGTATGCTCTAATTACAGCCACTTGTATCCCCAAACTAATATAATAATAAGTGAAATATGAAAGTAATTTTTGTTTAAATGTTCTTTCTTTTTAAAATTTAGAAATGAGGCCTGCATAGTTTAATAATTAGAATAATGAAAATATAGAAATGTAAATCTTTCAACACACATTAATAACTTCTTTCTATTTCTTATCCAAAGATAAAAAATTTTAAGCATTCAATTTAGATATTTGAATGTATACTTGCATTCAATTATCTAAACTTCAGTAAAGTTACAAATAAAAATTATTTATATTAAATATTACATGCAAATTAATATTACTTAAAAGTGCATTGACGTTTTATATACATTTTATATAACATGGCATTTTGTTTGATGATGAAAAATAAAAGAGATAATAAGTTAAGCAATAACAGGAATTTCTAGTATATTATAGATAATTCCAAACAACAGAAATAATGGGAAAAATGTTTACCTTTTGATAGGAAAGAACAAATAAAAAGCAGAAATATTATTTCAGTTTAATAAAGCATTATTGTACTGAAATATTTCAGTATAATAAAGTATTATTATACTGAGATATTTCCGTATAATAAAGTACTGACTCACTTTATTCACACATTTTTTATCATCCCTTTACCAAAATAAAATAATTTAGTGAAAAAATGAATATCTACCTTATTAAAGCAAATCCAAGTCTACTATATTCCTCTGATATCATACTGACACTCCCTGTGATTTTACGTGTATCTGTATCTGGAGGTGAGATGAGGTATACTGTTCACTTTGCAATGCAGTAATCTAAGGATAAAATTAAGTTAGTATCTTTATATTAATAGTTTAGTAATAAAACAGAACAATTGTTTTTGGAATGGTCTAGTCTGTTTCTTTCTACTAATTCTATTTTTATAACTCAGAATTCATTAAATCCTTGTGTTGTGACAGATTGATTCTTTGACCTCTTTGCTCTTACGGGACAAGGGAATTTATTTCTCATGATAAGAGAGAGAAAATTTACAGAGAAACAAAAGAAAAACAAGTAGGAAAATGATCTTTTTAATTATATAAAGAATATTAAACAGGTGAAAACAATGAAAGAAAATAGGAGTGACATTTGAGGAGAAAATTTTGGTTTTGAAAGGTGCCAATCTTGTACTTTCCTCTGAATTTACCTGTATTCAGTCAAATATAGAATTTTGCCATAACTGTGTTGATTTATAGCAATACAATTATTCTCTCATAGTTTTGTTCTCTTGCAGAGAGAACAAAACTTATGCCTCTCTGTGATTTTGGTGGGAGAACAACATTTTGTTGTTAGTATGTTGCTTAAAGACCAATCCCAGCTCATTACTTAGGGATGCCCCGTGTGGTACCTCAGAGATTATGCTTTGTGAGCACACATCACAAGCTCACATGAGTTTTGCTGCACTCCCAGCCCTGTAAGAAGCACTTCTTGCTTCTCAGTTTCTGATAGTTCCAGTATTCCTCAACTTGCAGCTGAATGTCTCCAGTTTCCATTTCTGTGGTCACATCACTGTCTTCATTTACAGAGTAAGTCTCCCTTTGCATTACATTTAAGAAGGCACTTGAAATAAAATTTTGAGACTGCATAATCCAGAATAAATTAATTCTTTCTTTGATGAATCACATAGTTTTGATATGGAACATAAGAATTACTCTATTCTACATAAGATAACATTCATAGGCTTTCTGAATTGGGGAATAGTAGAAAATTGGGAAGAAACAGCAATACACATTCTAGGAATATACCCTGGAGACCCAAAAAACACACAGAAGAAACACCATAAACACTTCTATGTTTATCGCAACACTATTCACAATAGCCAGAATGCCTCAGAATAGATGACTAGATAAAGAAACTGTGGTACATCTACACATGGAATACTATGTAGTAGTCAGGAAAAATGAAGTCATTAAATTTGCCTGCAAATGGATGAACATGGAGATTATCATGCTGAGTAAAATTAGTCAGAAGGATAAGAAGTGATAATGAATAACTGCATTCATTTGTGGCATATAAATATATACCAGTTTTGTACTAATTGTTGGAAATGGTAATGCCAGACTAGAACTGAGCATTGAATGTAGGCAAAAGATTTACATGATAATCTCTAAATGTACATAGGGCTAGCCACACTGTGTAAGAGTAAGGAGAGAGAGAGAGTGAGAGAGAAAGGGAGGAAAAGTTCCAGTGATGGAGGCAGGTGGGGAAAAGGGGAGGGAATGAAATCTAGGAACATTGGTGGTGGGAAATGTGCACTGGTAGAGGGATGGTGCTGGAACATTTTATGACTGAAACACAATCATGAATATCTTTGTAATTGTATAACTATGGAAGTATAATAAAATTAAATTTAAAAAGAATAGAAAGGAGAAGAAAAGATTAAACAAGAAAGGAAATATATCTGGCCTAAAATACTGAAATTTTTTGCATTTTTTTTCAAATAAGTTTAGCAAGTATATCAGTAAAATGTTACAGAAAACACAAGCTGGAACTCTGCTTTCCCCTGGCTAAGCTGGCCATGGGGCTCCCGGGAGGACAGATGGGTTTTGGGAGGGGCCCATCGCCTCCGGGGGTCCCGGAAGCAGCCGGATGAGACTCGCTCACCACACTAGCCACCACCTTTGCTGTCCGAATGCTGGGATCCTACCTCATGACCAGATTAACAGAACAAAACCAGTTCGAGCCCAGGTAGGTGGCTCCCAGAAGCAGGACTTGCTGGGAATTCGTCAGATGGAGTAGGGGGCTGGCCATTTCCCCCTCCATTTTGTCGAGCCTGGTGGCCCCGCCCAGGAGCTGCCCTGGGTGACCAGCCATAGCATGTGGGCCTCGGACGTGCCTGGTGAAACTGGAACTCCGGCTTTCCCCCTGCTAAGCTGGCCATGGGTCTCCTGGGAGGACAGATGGGATTTTGGAGTGGACCCATCGCCTCCAGGGGGTCCCGGAAGCAGCCGGATGAGACTCGCTCACCACACTAGCCACCACCTTTGCTGTCCGAATGCTGGGATCCTACCTCAAGACCAGATTAACAGAACAAAACCAGTTTGAGCCCTGGTCGCGCGGCCGCTTGCAGCGCTGTCCATCGAGATAGTGGAAACAGTGATGTCCTTTGATGCACTGCATTTCACGATGTGCAGGAGGGTTTGCCGGGAGGGAGAGATGGAGAGGAGAGAGAAGACATACAGAACCCGCCAAGTAGTTGGGGTGTGGGAGGGGAGGGAGGTTGGGACATTGCTGATGGGAGATGGGTTTGGGTGGAGGGATGGGTGTTTGAACACTGTGGAGCCAAAACTCTACATGAGCATCTTGCAATTGTGTGTTTAAAATGGTGTAATGATAAAATCTCATTTAATCTGGGGGGGGAAATAAATAAATTTAAAAAAAATGTTACAGTAAACATTCTTTTTTTGGGAGTATGGTGAATGCGAAAAAATACTTACAAAATACCTTTATATTAAATATGTATACTGGCTCTTATGAAGAAATAGTCAACATAAAAATTGCATTATAATGTAACATGTTTTAAATATTTGAATTCAAATTTTGGTATGAATTGCATCATAGATACATTGACTTAAATTTCTAATGGACTTAGAATTTGTAGTTCTTCCAAAATTTAAGAAAACGAAGTAGAATAATTTTACTGGGCTGGTATGATTGTTATACAATTATCCAGCAGCAATGATTAAGGGATGACATAAAGTTGATAAAGTACTGATGTTTAGGAATATATGAAATGATAGGAAAAGAGTATTAAAGGTAAAAAATCACTTTATCTAAAAATAAAATATTAAAAAGAAAAAATATTTAAAAGAAAATTTTGATCCATTGGATGTCAAACCATCCAACTGTGAAAAAACATTTAGGCACAGATTAGCAGGAGTTTCATCATCAAATTTAGACTATTTACTGAAGCAATAATGGTTACTGGCCCAGAAGTCTGCACACTGTTACTGCTATGGATAGAACCCTTTTGCTTGTGAGGCCAAACTATAGATGAGGTCCTTAAAAATCTAGAAGAAAAGGAAAAAAATGAAAACATTATTGACATTTTCATCAAAATCGTTCTAAACTATACAGCACATATGTCACAGAATTATGAAGGAAACTAACACTTATGATTGAGATATGAATCATATCAAGCAATATATTTATTTAAAATACTTAGAATAACAGTACAAGGAAGTGATTATGATAGATACTCTAAAAGCTCTGCTTTACAATTTATGAATCTCATTTGGCTACAGATATTTAGTTAATCAAACATCTGTTTAGGTTGCCTCAGCTCCTGCTTACAAAGAAGTTCAAAAATTTGTTTTATCTTCCACACATTTATTTTAATGCAAAGTTGCATGAGCTATAATTAAATTAATATTTCCAAATATTACCTAAGTTATAAAAATATTTAGTTTATAGAGTTATCTACTAATATAACCCTTTTTTACATAACAAAATACATAATATATTGTTGAAAAATACTGCCAATGCTGCTCTGGGGTCCAGCTGCTTTTCCCGGTAGTATTATCAGGGAACAAGAACAATCTCCTTCTTCCCAAGGGAACTGGTGGTCAGCAGACAGATAAAGACTAACAAATCCAGCAAAATTACAAAAGTATTTTACTCACACAAGTTCTGGAATTATAATCCAAGGACCGGAAAAACCCAAATTCCCAATTCCTAGCCCAACCCAGGCCAAGTGCTTGCATTAGAATACACAGTCAAGATAGATACTATCCCAAACATAGAAACAGGCCGGAAAACTGACCCAGACTGGAAGAGGATGGCAAAATCAGTTGCCTCTTTTTCTTACTTCTCGCTTTTTTTATTGTCAGATGCCTGTCGAGCCCATTGTGGGCTCAACAGATTCCAGTCCAGCCCATTGTGGGATGGGTCTTCTAGGGACAATGGTATATTCTATAAGAGTTCAAGGCTGCCTTTTTGAATGGGCCCAAAAGAACAATTAGAAATGCAAATATTCAGGTGAGTTCCTTGCTCAAGCTTAACAAATGCTGATATGCCTGAGATATAAATCTCCCTAACAGAGGGGGTGGGGTGATCTCTTTGAACCAGAAAGGAGTTCAGAATATAATTTGTAGAGTATGGCATTAAGACTTCTTTATACACACACATATTATATATATATATATATATATATATATATATATATATATATATATATATATACACACACACATATTATATATATATATCCAACCAATTCCAGCAAAAAACTCTAAACCTCCACTAGGGTCCATAATCTGTCAGAACAATCCACTGTGCCTTTAGCATTACAGAGACACATTTGTTTGTCTGGATGCTACCTGTTATGTCTCTTTGAACTGCAGGACTGATTACATTATGGTTGATTTAGCATGGCAAATTATGTCTCAGAATAACTACAAGTGTATCCCCATGGGCACCTGTGGGGAAAAAAGAGTATTGCACTGGAGCTAACCTAGTTCATGGTAAAGATATTTTGTCATAAAAGTTAATGAAATTAAATATCTTATCAATTCTGCCTTCATCCCTATGCTCCAGAGATTCCTAAGGGCAAGAAGCAGCTAAATGTTAGCAAGAGCCTAGAGCTCATTAGGGCCTGTTGCTCAAAAGTATATATGTAATAATTATTTACAAAAGAAAACGATGAGAAGGCAGAGGAAGAAATATAAACAGAAGAAGAGAAAATATGAGTGCACAAATACCTGCAAAATGCAAATATTTATAGTATGATCTTCATGATGACAATGCACAGTGATTACAACTAACTGAAGGCTGGATAAAAATCCAATAATCCATACAACAAAATATTGCTCAGCAACAAAATAAAATGTCGTATGTACTGCAACATAGAGAAAACTTTCACCATTATTCTAAGTATACAAATCCAGACACAAAGGACCACATTAATTCGTCATATGAGCTTCCAGTGTATGAATTTCTGTGGGGTAGTAGATGAAAGAAGAGTGGATGATAATTTTTTTTTAATTTTTTAGTATTTTATTATACAACCATGAGATTTACAATTACAAAGATATCCATGTCCAGGTTTCAGTCATACATTGTTTCAGCACCCATCCCTTCACCAGTGCCCATTTCCCACCACCAATGTCCTCGAAGTCCCTGCCCTCTCCCATAGCCTGCCTCTATGGAGAGTTCTTTATTTCTTTTTTCTCTCTCTCTTTCTCTCTCTCTCTTTCTCTCTTCCTTCTCTTATACTGTGGATTGCGATACATACATTTAGAGGTTATCATGTGTACCTTTTTGTCTGTATTCAATATTCAGTTCTAGGCTGGTATTATCACTTACAACAATTGTTAGCACACTGTTCCCTTCTCTGTCCCACCCAACCTCCAACTCCCAGACTCTTGTGGTAGATTCCACTTTTGAAAATACCTCCTGATCCATGTTTTGTCTGACCTTGGATATTTGTATCCAAGGTTAATCATCTATTTGCTAGAGTGGCCACCAGTAATATCTCCATATGTCCTGTCTCAAGCTAGTAGAACCCAAAGGCATCTGCTTGCTCCAGGAACATAAAGAGCCTCAAACCATTATATTAAGTCATGGGAATGACCTAATATACATGTTACTGATATTTGGCATATCAAATACTACATGAGCAGCTTGCCAGGCTTGCCGTGCTGGTGGCATACTGTTGTAGTCACCTCTAAATAAAGCATTTATTGATGAACCGCGGGGCCGGTAGCAGCCACGTGAGCTGGGCTGTGATGTGATAGTCTGCTCTACTGGGTGGAGTTGTGACGAGAGGGAGGTCCGTATAATGTTTATACTTTTTAAATGATGCAAACTTTTTTTTACATAAAGGAAACTGAGACAGTAAAATAATGTGAGGGAGGAAGGAAGAAAAGTGGAAGAAATAAGGAAGACAGAAACAAATATAGAAACAATTGGGAAAAATGTGACAAGGACTTTATAAGATCATCTGAACCTAAAATAGCTCTTATCTGGCTCTTTAAGGGAAAAAAAATAATTTAAATTAGGAGATCTCAGTTCTCCTGACAAGAAATAGTGAATGTCATTTAGGGTACATTTAAAAATCTGAGCCATAAAAAATCAAGAAATGAATAATGGCAAAGAGAAAAACCTTAATGTGGTAAATCAAGCAACCTACATTTTCACTTGAAGAAGCATTTTTGAAAGCTAGTCTGTTATTCAATATTTTACAATATGTAAGTAATTAAGACAGCAGGCAACCTTTTTATCTGATCAAATATATTTAACATCTTTCATTAAACAGATTTCCCTCCAAGTACTGCCTCTTGGCGTTTTGTTTATAAGTTAAAATATGTGAAAAGGTGATTAAGATAACATAGTGGAATGAAAAGTCTATAAAATAGTGAAAATAAAAGTGTCTAAACATATACCTAGATAACAAAAACATATATACAAGCAATATATGATTTTAATTGTGTTATATATGTAACACTTAGAGAATATATATCTACCATTTAAAAAACAGGCAAATATATTTGGATAAAAAGCATATTCTATAAAACATAATTAAATTGTTTGAACAGAATATTTAGGCCATAATTATAATATTTAAAAATTGACAGCTAAAATGTGTACATGTTTTCCTAATAAGACAAAATAGGAGATTTTGATAATATATATGATCATTAGATTTAGAAAATATTCTAGAAATTGGGTCTATATCAAGAAGAAATTTAAGATCCAAGAATCAGCTAAGATGTTCAATCATATCATATCATATCTGCTCTCCTCACTTCTTTACAACAGACAATAAGGTTAATATTAGTAACTGCCACAAAATTCAGTGATGGAAATAGCTCTCTGGGAGGGCCAGCTAAAACCCTTATTTCATAAGGAAGGGAAAGCATAGATTCATTTCATTAATATTATAAGTGTAGTTGGCAATCTCTAGCATTTGAAAAGGAGGCAGGAACAAGTTTTTGAAGTTTGGCCAGCTATGGAAAATGATAATCTTATTTGGGTTCCAGGTGAACCATTAGTGAGTAACACATTTCCTATTACCTTTTCAGTCATCACTATGGACTCTGAAGAAATATGATCAGGTTTTTCATTGCCTGTCTTCTAGAAAGCAATTTCAAGTAATTAGAATAATTTGTATATAAGACTTCATGATCCTACATTTTGTATCAAGGCTCAAAAATGATTACTCTTTTACGGATGGCATTTAAGGAAAAATAGTGACAATGAGTATAATGTTTAAAAGCAGAGGCTATGCTGACTCTATTAGATCTGACTCTATTAGAAATCTAACTCCTTCAATACATGGTATATGATTTCAGGCAAAATTTATTTCCCTGATGTTTAATTTCTCAAACTGGAATAATCTAGAAAGTACTGTTGAGGAAATCATAATTAGTCCATATAAAGTTCTTTCGGTTGTAATCAACGATAGAATATAAAATTATGTATCATTATTAGTTTTTCAATAAAATTACCTCAATTGCTAATATAAGATATGCAATTAGGATTTTCTGTGTACATGTATTAAATGCCATCTAAACTGAACATTAACCTTTCTTCCTGCTCTCTGAACTCTTTCTCCTCTTCCCAGGTCTCCTAAATCAACCACATCCTTGGAGCTGAGAGAAGTGTTGTCAGCTACCACCTTCCAGGCCGCTTCACACCCTATATCAGGGTAGACAGCTCGTTCCTTCCTGAACCCCACAACACAGGTACTTTATGGAGGAATAACACACACCAAGAGCTCAAGAACTTGAGAAGTTCCTGGTGTGCCTGCTAGTTTTCCTGACAATCTCAGAATTCAGGGCTTCTTGGCACCGGTCCATGTTTGCTTCTTAGGAAACCAAAAACCCTATGAGTTCATAGACTCATAGGTCATACAACAGGGGTGCTGTGCTCAGGTTTTATTACCAGCCTCCAGAACCCCGATGTGTATGCACCGCTTGGTGCTCATCACATTCCATCAGAGCCCTCTGTGATAGCTCCTACTCCTATGTCAACACTGCTACTTCCAAATCCAGAACGTTTATGATGGAGGTGTCTTGCAAGGTTTGTCACATGTGAGGAGAGAGGGTAGATATAGGTGGTGCAGCAGCAAACACGGAGCTGGTGGGCAGACAGCAGCTCTCAGTGCTCTGAACAGCTGATGGGTACACAAATTTTCTGTGTGAGTGAATGTGAGTGCCCCTTGAGTATTATCATTCAGGAAGAGCACCATTAAACAAAACCAGCCCCTCTAGCACCACAGAGCACTGGCCCAGAGAGGGACAGTGAGGGTGGTGGCAATGTGACTGCCAGTTGTTGGCATCCCCATCATTCTCCACACTACGGGTGGCAGCAGAGTTTTATCATGTCTGAACAGGACTCTTCAAGTCAAACTGCACCACTGCAGAGTGTGGGTCTTGAGGTTAAGTCCCCAAAGTTGAGAAGGTGCTGCAGGTTACCAGCATGGGGCCTGGAAATTTGTCTCCATTTTCTCCCAGTACCAGTTCCAACTACCCACAATATACTATGGAGGAAATTCTTCCTAAGTGTCCACAGTCTGGAGGATGGAGTTCTGTTGGACTGGTGGCTCCAGCCCACCCAGAGTACACATGAAGGTAAAGGTAGTTGCTGCAGCTGTGGCTCCAGTTCCTGCCGGCCATGGTGACCACCATTACTGGGGCCAGGGTGGCAGCACCACCAGAAGGTCAATCTGGACCTATGGAGCAAATGCACCAGCAGCGGGAATGTACCCTCAGGCATCTTGACACCCCAAAATTGCCACTGTACCTCTGACTGGATTCCAACAATTCAGGACCACGTCTCCCGAGAATTAAACTGCCAATTTAGGTATGTGGGAGCCATGTTCACAAACCACCTCCAGCTCAGTAATACAAGCTCACTTATAGGCCATGGTTCAGAGACCCAAAAATAAATCTCAAGGAGATAAGAAGCCATAGTAAAGCTCTTTTACTGACCATGATTTAGAAACTTAAATGTCTGGAGAGAGCAACACTATGCAGTTTTGGAGGGATCCCTCTAAAAGCTGAGTTACCTCCTACCCCAGATGCAGTGGGCTCACCTATCCAAACAGAGCAGGAAAAGCTGAAAACCTTTTCATTCTACAATCATTGTTATGTTCCCAGCTGGACTCCACTGTTCACAATGAGCCTCATCCACAAAGTAATCTACTGAAACACTCAGGTGTGCAGGATTTGTGACTGAAATCTCCAGGCTTCACTGTGTAGGGAATGGGCTACCTTCCCCCATCTCCCTGCACTTCTGGAAGCTATGGCAGTCATGCACATGCCTTCCAAATCACCCAGTTAAAAACTTAACTGCAGCTGTATCACCTCCCTTAAAATTTTAGACTTCTAGGAGCGCTTGGCCTCAGCAACCCTGGAAAACCTGAATAGAGCAGACTGGATGAGAAGACATGTAGAAGACATCCAATCTCAATCAATAAAATATAATTACAGAAGGCTTAACCTCTAGCATCATAGTAATCTCTCGTAAAGGGATTAAAAGTTCTATCTAAGATCTTCACCAAATTTCTCTTGAGAAAATGTTTTTAGATCATTCTTGTAGTAAATTACAATAAGCTTATAAATTATTGAGGGCCCGCTATGGGGGTAGTCTTAAGGGGTGGGTGGAGAAATTGGAGACAATGGTGTTAGAAAGGTGCAATAGTGGTGGGATTGGTGATGAAATATTATTTAAAGTCTGTAATAAATCACCATGAACAACTTTGTAATCCACAGTGTTTATATAAGGTGTAATAGACAAGTACGATAAAAAATAAAATGAGTATTAAAAATAATTAAAATTCATAGCAGAAAACATCAAACACCACTATTTTAGTTTAGCTATTCTATAAAACTTTATTAAGCTGATATAAACTTGTGGTAGTGATACTCAGCTAATGATGTCAGGATCATATTTATTTATTCCCTTACACCTGCAAGTAAGGATTCCAAACTAAACACCCATAGTATTGCTTGATTACACTTTTCTTAATTAAATTGCATGTACAGATTGCATTTTTAGTTACCACTGCAAAATAAGCATGCATCCTCATAAGTCATTTTTATGAGTTGGGTTCCTATCATTTTAATGTAGCAATTAATTAAGTTCTTAATAAAACTGTGCTTTATTATAGCAAAGCCAGTACATAAAAGTCTCTGTATGAGTGTCTTAGCATTTTTGTTACTGACTCCTTTGCTTCTTCTTCAAAATTGTAGAGCAAAATTTTCTTTGGGTAAAAAGTTGTAGTGCTTTTGACTGCAATAGTAAACTGTTCTTCATCTGTAAAAATGATCATACTATGACATTAAATTTCAAATATTCTCACTATTAATTTTTATGGCCCTCTCCAGGAATATTATTTATTTGAGATTAAAATATCAGTATGAAATTAAAATTTCAGATTAAAATATCAAAATATCTGTTAATGAATTTTGTTTATAGGTATAAGGTCTCTTAATTTAATGATAATAAATTCCTAAATATTTTAGCTGTTAAATATAAACTTATATAACATATAAGTTTATATAAGCAATATAAGTAATATAATTATAATTAATACATATGAAGAAATATAATTACCTCTCTGTTAGGAAAATAGGTATATATCCCTATTATACACATAAATATGCTACATAAATAAATGTTCTCTGGCAATATTTTCAAGTAACAATGGGAATAATAATAAATCAATCCAGTTACATTTTAATAATTGCAAATTGACATTATTTCATAAGAATTTAGTGTTCAGAAATGCTCTAGAATGTATTTAACTAAATGTGCCCCTGTGTCTCAAATAGGTAAGTGTACAAAAGCATTGTCTCTGCTGCCTTTGTTTTACTAAATGATGACATAAAACAATTAAAAATGTTCAAAAACGTAAGTGTTTAATATAAATAAGTAGATATATTTTTATCTAATTTGACATTTTGCTAAACCAGAGGAATTTTTATAAGAAGGTTTGATCACGTGGCTTAGAGAGCAAAATACACACTTGTATCACTTGTATCATTAGTCTTCCCATTGTTCATCAATTTGCTTGAGCGGGCTCCAGGAACATCTCCATACGCCCTGTCTCAAGCAAGTATAGCCCAAGGGCCTCTTCTAGCCTCAAATCATTCATTCAGGTCATAGGAATGAGGTCCATAATCGTTACTGGCTTTTGGCATACCAAACAAAACATGGGTAGCATGCCAGGCTCTGCTGTATAGGTGGTATACTCTCAGTAGAAGGCTCTCATCTTGAGCATTTACTGATGAAACTCATCGGGAAAAGATCAGGTTTTCTCTTGGGTGGAGCACTGTGGAGCTGTGGAGTCTGGATGTTGAGAATGACTGACCTCATGGTGTGGGGTTCCCCTGGCTTCTTGCTAGGCTCACTGGGATGATGGGTTATGGCTAGAACCTGCCTAGTACTGTATACAGTGTATAAATGTGAAAGATCCTGGGAAGGACCTGGTCCTAACTTCCAGTATTATTTAAGACTGTCATGAGGCTGTTCTGCGGCCATGCGGCCACTCAGCTGTGCTGGCTATGGTGGTGGGAGCACATAGCCACGCCTTCTGACATGGAGCTGGAGGAATGGGAGGACCAACCCAAATGCCCATTCCAAGTCCGCCAGCGTGGCCCACCCCCGCATGAGTGAGCGAACACTTGAGCTATGTTGGACTCAGCCAGGGGCTGGTCAAGCCATTTACCCCCTCCAGAGCTCCATGGGCTGCTTCCTTGTGGGGGCTGAGTGGCACAGCTGTGGGTTTGGAGTTGTTGGGTCTGGAGTGTCTCTCTTCCGGTGTTGCCGGCACCGCTGTCTGTCTGGAGTGTTTCTCTTCTGGGGTTACTGGCTGTGGTGGTGGGAGCTCGTGGGAGCAAAATACACAATAGCACAATACACAATAGACTTGATATAAGTCATTTGAAGAATGTTATTGTCATTGTAAATGCGCTATTCATGCCTTTACTTGAAAATCACTGAAATAAAGAAAAAAGTGAACGCAAACTCTTTTGAGACTAGGAAAGTAATGTCATATTCAAGCACAGTTGTTGAAAGTGGACAGAGGAGTAGGAGTACGCAAGTTAGCATGCTAAGTACTATGTTTGCGGTTTGCCCAGGAAAATTCCAGACTGAAATAGACAGCGCTCTGTGAAACTCTACTAAAAATATGTAAGAAAAATCTGAACTGGTTCCATTGGGGATATGAGTATAAACTAGCATTGAAACAGGTAGTTCAGATAAAGAGTGGAGATAAACACATGTCACACCATCCCAGAAAGCTACAGAATCTGAAATTCAGAAGTCTTTTGTTTACCCAGCTCATCTTAAGAATCAGAAAAAGTATCAATGGGAAAAATAAAAACAAATTTGAATTGATAAAGGCACAATGCCTGAGGAAATGCCATAAAACATGGGAGACTTGAACAATGAAACAATATATCAAAATTAATAGAAATTAGTTCCAAGCATGGAGGGAGTTACACAGGACTAAATTCTATTCAATAGCAACCTAGAAGATTGCTTTCCATGAAAAATTTAAGTTATAGTGAGAAAGTCTGCGAATATTGTTTTAAAAAATTTAGGAATAAGTTTACAAAAACTTACAAGACATCTCTCATGCCATGATTTTCTTTATTTAATTCTACAAAATATTTTTCCTTATGACAGAATATTCTATAGATATTTTAGTACAAATGTCCTAAATATTCAATGCTGTCAGTTTACAGTCGTGTTGCTGGCCAACTGACAGTATCAGGTATAAAATCAGTTCAGAGGTTCTGAACTCCCTTTAAGTATTTTCTTCAGACTATTTCCTTTCTTTGCCCTTAGGCAGGCTCAGCCTACCCTTCTCTCTGCTCCTCTAACTCTCTATCTTGTCAGGTTTTCTGCTCCTCCAACTCACTCCTACTAGCCAGGCTGAGAACCCAGTCTCAATGGACAACTCAACTGCTTTTCCAACTCTTTTCTGCCTCCATAATTTGGATATTGGCCACACCTTTAAGAAATACAAGCCATCCCTTTAAGGGGTCTCTTGAATCTCTTAAAGGGACACAACACAATGACATGAAAAGAATCAGTCTGATTTACTCACAGCTACCATCAAGAAAGACAGCCAAATATTGTATTATACTACCGTGAAATATATGGATTATGAGGTCTTGTCAATAGGTGGAATCAACTGCAAGTGTGTGGGAGTCAGAGATTAGGTAACACAGAGAAGGGAACAGTGTGCTAATAATCGTCAGAAACAATAATACTAGCCTAGAACTAAACATGAATATAGGCAAAGGAATACACATAATAACCTCTAAATGTATGCAAGCCACAATGTATAAGAGAAGGAAGAGAAAGTGAGATAAAGAGGAGAGAAAAGAGATAAAGAGCCTGCCTTAGAGTTAGGCTGGGGATGGAGGGGGAGAGAATTGGGTACATTGGTGGTGGGAAATGGGCACTGGTGGAGGTGCTGGAACACTGTATGACTGAAAACCAAGCACAAACATCTTTGTAATTGTATATCTCATGGTGCTTTAATAGAGACTCACAGACATGGGGCAGAGCTGCTACTTGCACTCCCTGTGCCCAGCAGCTCACGAGGTGCCCAGGAGGAATGGCAGGTTCTAGCCCTGGCCCACCATCCCAGCAGAGCCTTGCAACAAGCCAGACGACCCCCCACTCTATGAGGGCCTCCATTTTCCACATCAGGACTTCCCTCCTCGTCAGAACTCCACCCAGCAGACCAGCCTATCACAGCCTGGCCAGCTGCCACGTGGTTCATCAATAAATGCTGGACTTAGAGATGACTACAAGAGTATGCTACCTGCACGGCAGAGCCTGGCAAGCTACCCATGTTGTATTTGATATGCCAAATACCAGTAACAATTATAGACCTCATTCCGGAATGGATTGAGGCTCTTTATGTTCCTGGAGCAAGCAGATGCCCTTGGGCTCTACTAGCATGAGACAGGACATATGGAGATGTTACTGGGGCCTGCTCGAGCAAATCGATGATGAACGGGAAGACAGTGATGGTGCTTTAATAAAATATTTTTTTTTTAAAAATAGCCCCCTGAGCACAAATGGGAGTGGACAAAACTACATCCCAATCCCCAATAAAGAAAATTAATACTGAGCTAAAAGTGATAAGTATGATTAGTTGCTCTCCCTCATCAACACATTCAGCAAATGCTTTCTCAGTCATGCTATGCTCTAGGTCTTAGAACAAAATAGGGGAATGTTTCTGTTTTCCAGACCTCCCAAAATACTCACAAGGCCAGCCAGGACCCTGTAAATAAATGTCCTGCAATAGTGCTATTTACTAGGTACTTATGAGTTACATATGGCTGTTTAATTCAATTTTTTTATTTTAAGTTATTAAAATAAATGGAATGCAAAATTAAAAAAAAAAAGAAAGAAAGACAGCCAAACGCACCAAAACAAAAATAGAAGTACAGATAGTAAATCCATTAAATGAAGGTTCAGGATGCAAAACTTTAATTTACACACTCAGAGATAAAATTTCTTTATGTATGACCACTCTTTCCCAATTCACAAACACACATACTGCAAGTAAACAAAGAATAGTACTTTCAAAATGAATACATTTAAAAAAAAATCAGTTTTTTTTTTTACCAAATCAAGTACAAACAAGGAAAAGAGGAGAATTTGTTGCTTCATGAACAGGAAAATATGTGAATAAAGAAAATCATACAAAAAAGGAAAATGATTGAAAATTACAAATGCTAACCATGATTAATAGTTCACAAGCATTTCAAGTTATGGAAATTCTTAACTTCAAGTAATGCCTAAAACATGAAATTAATACCAGTTATTATACTATTGAATTATACTCAAGGATTCCTCAAAAAAGCTAAGTATATGGCCATAGTGATGCTATAGCAGGTAGGGTGCTTGTCTTGAAAGCAGAGGAATTAAATTTCATCCCTAGCTCCCAATGTGGTCCACTGAACCCTCCATGAGTGATCTCTGAGTGCAGACCCAGAGTAAGCCCCTGTACACTGATGGCTGTGACCTCCCAAAAACAAACAAATAAAACATGGGGCTGGAGCGATAGCCCAGAGGGTAGGGCGTTTGCCTTGCACGTGGCCGGCCCATGCTGGCCTGGGTTCGATCTCTGGCATCCCATATGGTACCCCGGTACCGCCAGGAGTAATTCCTGAGTGCAGAGCCAGGAGAAACCCCTGAGCATTGCCGGGTGTGACCCAAAAAAGCAAAAAATAAAAAAAAAAAAAAACATAAGAACTGAACTCTCATCCATCCCAGCAATTCCTATTCTTGGTATATACTACCAAAATAATATTAATTGCAAAAGTTATTTACTATGAATAGAAAAGCATATGATGTGAGTCTATACAAGATTTAATACTTATTTTAAAACATTTGTTTATTGAAAAATATTTATCTATTTATTTTATGTTGAATCACTGCAAAATACACAGTTCATGGTTAGCTTCAGTTATACAACGTCCCAACACCAGTCCCTTCACCAATGTTCACTTCCCAGCACCGATGTCATCAAATGTCCTCAGTTTCCCTCATGCCACAGCATCCCTCCACCAGGTAGCCTCTATGGCAGATACATTCTTCTCTCTTCTCTCTCTCTCTCTCTCTCTCTCTCTCTCTCTCTCTCCCTCTCTCTTCTCTCTCTCTCTGTTTATAGGAAACTATAATTAAAAATTATAAGGAACTGTAAAAATGACTAATATTTTTTCCATAAATATATGGGCATTATCTTACAGTGGTCTTCAAAACCCTGTAATTACATTATGTTTAAGAAATCCATTATCACCAGGTACTTTTCAAAAACAGCAACAACAACAGCATTTGCTCACCTATGTCCATTGCAGAGTTGAATACAATAGTCAGGATATGGAAACAGCCCAGATATCCAATGACAGATGGATAAAGAAGTTGTGCTATATGTATACAAAGTAATATTATTAAAGTATAAGACAAAAATAAAATTTAACATGAATTTAACATGTAGGGTATCCTACGTATTAACCAGGAGTAAAATAGGTGTGACTCCAAAAACTGCATGTTAAATTTAACCTGGAGGGTATCATATTAGGCAAAAAAAAAGTAAAATAGAACAGACACCATTAGACAATGGCCAATCCATTATCTTGGATTTTAGAACTTACCAATAAACAGTGGGATGGTGAGGAGATGATCAGACACCTGACATAAGGACACTGGTGTAGGTTCATAGGCACTTTGGAGGCACAATGAGGAGCAGGAAGTTTGTACATTCATATTTGTGCTTATCAGGTTTGGAAAAATGGCACAGTGGCAGGGCACAGGCCTGGAATGTGGTCGACCTAGGTTTTTTGATCCCTGACACCACATGTGATCCCCTGAGGACCACTAGGAATGATCCCTGAATGCAGAACAGGAGAAAACCAGGTGTGGCTACAAAACTACAAAAGAAAAAGTAAAAAAATTAGAAATTAGATTTTTAAGAATACCAGACTGTGGGCAGGGGTCAGGGAAGGGAATGGTTGCAGGTGGGGAAAGGTAGCTTATTGTTGGGAGGGAACCTGACACAAAGTGGAGGGAAGCAGGCTCTGGTCGAAGATGTAGTATGAGAATGTTTTATGAATAAAATACTTACAACACTTTAAATAAAGTTTTTCAGTAAAAAATAAATTACTATAAACTAAACACTGTTGAACCATGTTACCTAAACTGTAGTAAACCATTTTTAATTAAAATCAAGCCAGCTATCATGGACAATTATATTCTGGCATAAATTATAATAATGTAGATAGTGTTTTTAATGAATAAATATATTATAGTTGGGAAACAGACAATTTGAATCTTAAAAAACAAAGCATTTTTTCCAGGGAGAAAGTTTAAGATTATAATTATGATTTTGGTGCACAGAATTGCACGTGCAAAGAAATTGGTTTTTAGAAATGTGGATAAATTGCCTGTTGTAACTGGAAGTTATTCTAAGTCTTTGTGTACCATTCTGTGAACATAAATGATTAACTCTAATTGCACCAGCCATCTTTATGAACATTAAGGAAGAAAATACTTTGTATGCTCACAGTTTTTCTTGGGCTAATTCCTACTTTCCCATTAGCATTCTTGTTTCTCAAATTTCTCTCTCATTTATACCTTGTAAATGGTTTTTAATATTTCACTTTCCTTTTCATTCAAATACTGACCTTTATAGTTCAAAAGAAAATTATCAGTGAAGAAAGTTCCTTATACAACACACACACACACACACGCATACACACACACACACACACACACACACACACACACCAGATGTGGGGGACTTGACTTACACATTAAATACTTTTATTTAATTTCAGAATAGCCCTTTAACTTAGAGATCATTTCTATTATTTTCCATGATTGTAAATGTAGATTAGCATTTATAATATTAATATTTATAATATTTAAAATTTAATATCTTGTAGGGTATCTGTGGTAACATGGGATAAGTCATAGAAACATCATTCCAAGAAAAATGAATTATGACAATAATTAATTGAATCAGGCATAGCAGTAATAAACTAATTTAATTTTTAAGTGAATGGCCTAACCTTTATTAAGAATTACCTGAAGTTATAAATTTAATGCATTACGTTTAGGTTAAAGAGAATTAAATGACTTTAAATTTCTTACAATATACTTGATATAGGTTTATGTTATTAAGAGTTTTATATATATTAAAGATATATTTTATTAAATTTGTTATTAAAATGCCATAATTTACAAAGTAAAAAGATTTTTATAATAGTTAGAAAGATTCATAATTCATCATCACTTCCACCACCAGAGTGTTCCTACCACCCTCATTTCCCACTCACCCCCCAAGCCCCATGCCTGCTCCCCCAGCTAGCATTAATTATATTGACAATTAAAGCAAAGACATGGAAATTACATTGATAAGTCCATTATTTTTTCCCTCTGGTTTGTGAAATGCAAATTGGCCCGATTTCTATTCTTGAATTTACTTTCTGAGTTTCTAGAACATGATTGGTTCTAGAACCAGTCACAGCTCTGCCCCATGTGTCTATGTCTCTGCATCATGGCCACCAGCTCAGAAACAGTTCATGGGCAGGTCCACGAGGCCAAGACAGAGGTTAGGCAAAGGGACCCCAGCTCCATGTCCATGTAAGTCCTAAGACTTCAGACCCTGAGAACCACATACCTGGGCTTGAAATCCATTGCTCTCTTGGGTAGGACTCTGAGGAGATGGGCTTGAATTTAGCTTCTCTCTTGGGTGGGTCTTTGACGAGCTGTGGAGTCTAAAAGTTGAAAATGGCTGCAATTATGGTGAGTGAGGTTCCTATGGCTTCCTCCGATGGCAGCCAGGACCAGAACCTGCCCTCCCTCCTGGATGCCTCATGGTCAACCGAGTACAGGGAGAACTGGTGACAGCTCTGCGCCCTGTGTCTGTGTCTGCATCATGGTCACCAGCCCAGAGGCAGTTTGTGGGTGGGTTCTGCTGTTTAGATATACATCAATGCAGTTTATTTTCTAGCAGTAGTTAATTAATTTTTATTATGATTATTCTCCAGTCAATAATGTTTCAAAATGTGAACACTGAAAAGGGGCGAAAACATTACATGGATCGTTATAAAAATCTACAATTTTTTAAAAATATTGTATCATCATCTCAATTTAAAAAGATTTTCTATGTACTGTACTGAAACATGATCATTTATTTAGACAAAGATGCTCTGAAATTCTTTGTGTAGCTTAAATTAACAATTGGCTTTATGAATTTTTAAGAGGGAGTTGATGAGAAATTAATCACATATGCAAACTTAATGTGCCTTTCTTGATGTAACTGGGGAGAGATGTTGATGTCACTGGTGAGGTCAGATTTTGAGCAAGTAGAACACGCACAAAGGTGACTCCATGAATCACATCAGGGAAATAGTTCCGTTAAATTTGGTGCAACAGGGATATCTAAAATGGGGGAATAAGGTAATGGGGTGTGAACTCTATGTCAGCCAATCAGGTAGAGGGATTAAAACAGGGTGTGTGTTCAATCCTAATCAGGTAGGATAGGAAAGGGGATTAGAAAAGGGTGTGTGCTTAATGTATTTAGTTACAGCCTTCATCACTTGCTCTAAAAAGTTGTGTAGTAGTTTGTATACTGCCTAGTTACATATAAGTGAGTTGCATGGTTATATTGCTGTGCTTTAGATTCCCTAAATAAATGGTTTAAAAATATATATGATCATGTAGTCATAGTTAATGTTGTCATATACAGGTTGAGAGTGCATTTTAGATATGAACTGGGTATTTTATTTGATGAGACTTCCCTCTCATCACAACTCCACCCAGCAGATCAGACTATCACAACCCGAATCATCAACACCCACCCTGCAGCATTTTTTTTTTCAAACCGCCCAGGTATGCTGAACCAGAACTCTCAGACATGAGGCAGAGCTACTACTTGCTCTCCCTGTGCCCAGGCGCTCATGAGGAGCCCGTGAGGTATGGCAGGTTCTATCCCTGGCCTGCCACCCCAGCAGAGCCTCACAACAAGCCAGACGACCCCCTACTCCATGGGGGCTGCCATTTTCCACATCTGGACTTCCATCTTGTCATAACTCCACCCAGTAGATCAGACTATCACAGCCCGGATCATCGACACCCACACTGAAGCAGTTTTTTTTTTTTCAATCCGGCCCAGGTATGCTGAACCAGAGACTCTCAGACATGGGGCAGAGCTGCTACTTGCTCTCCCCTGTGCCAGGCCACTCATGAGTTGCCCGGGAGGCATGGCGGGTTCTAGCCCTGGCCTGCCACCCCAGCAGAGCCTCACAACAAGCAGGGCGACCCCCTCTACTCCATGGGGGCCACCAGTTTCCACATCCGGACTTCCCTCTCATCACAACTCCACCCAGCAGACCAGACTATCACAGCCCAGCCCGCGCGGTTCATCAATAAATGCTTTATTTAGAGGTGACTACAAGAGTATGCCCCACACAGCAAACCTGGCAAGCTGCTCGTGTTGTATTTGATATGCCAAAAACCAGTAACATTTTATTAGTAACATTTATATGATTATATAATAACAAAATAATTAGTGGTGACATCTGAATTTGCTCTGAGTTACCATTTTCAGCACAAAGTAATAAACTGATGATGAGATTCTATCATCAAGATATGATAATTGAATATATGTATTTGCTCTCTTTAATTACAATATGCTACACAACAAAAACATTTCAGTACTATATTGAATACCTAAGAAAACATCAATCAACTTGGCAAAATTGTCACAATATGCTATACTTAACAACAGGAGTGTATACCTTCTTATCATGGGACATTTCAAACAGAGGCCATATGGGTATCAATCAAGCATCAATAAATTTAACAGGATTCATATCAATACTTTTTGTTATTGGTTCTGAGAATCCTGCAATTCAGTTCATGGTCTGTCCTAATTTACCTATTACTTTTCCTTTGCCTATGAATTATGACCATATTAATTGGAAGATGTATAACAAAATAATGGCAAAACTATATATATATATACACAGGTGTGGCTGTGGTGCCTGGCTGCATCAGCAGGTGGCAGATAGGAGAGGAGACACGCTTGTCTATACCCAGAGCTCTGACCTTTGGTCACTGGGTGGTTGAAGGTCTGACATAGAAAAAGACTGGACCCCCTGGGATGAACCCAGAACCATGGCAGAGCCTGGCAAGCTACCCGTGGTGTATTTGATATGCCAAAAACAGTAACAATAATGAACCTCATTCCCAACAAATGGAAATATTACTGTCACCCACTTGATCAAATCGATGAACAATGGGAAGATAAGTGATATATATATATATATATATATATATATATATATATATATATATATATATATATATATGAAAAGTGTAGGAAACTACTACTTTGATACTTTGTTTTCTTGTAATAGTGGAAAAACAAATGGTGATAAAAGCCACAGGGTTAGTAGAACAGGGACCTTGCATGCAACTGAGTAGAGTTTAATCTCCAGCTCCCTTAAGGTCCCATGAGCCCACCAGCACTGATTCTTGAGCACAGAGCCAGGAGTAAGTTAAGCTTCTGCTAGCATTGTTTAAGTTTATGCTAAAAGCAGAAACAAACAAAAATAATGAGTGGTGCTGATATCTGAAAAAAGTAGTAAACTGATGATAGAATTTTATGCTCAAGATCCAATAATTCAACAAAGGAACTAAAGCCTCCTTCCCTCCTCCCTGCCCCACAACTGCCCTCTTCTTTATTTCCTGCCACACCTGGCTTTTCCCAGGGCTTACTCTTGGTTCTATGTTCAGGGATCACTTTTGCCAGTGCCTGGGGCAGTATGTGGTTCTAGGGATCAAACCAGGTTTGCTACATGCAAGGCAAGTGCCCTACTCACAGTACTATCACTCCTGCTTCAGCAATAAAAGTCTCTGTTTTACATTCCGTTTCTCCTTTTATTCTGCCTCATAACAACTCCATTTTGCTAAACAAAGTCTACATATGTCTTACTCACAACATTCTACTCTCTCCCCCTCCCATCCTTACATGCTCCCTTCCTTCCTTCCTTCCTTCCTTCCTTCCTTCCTTCCTTCCTTCCTTCCTTCCTTCCTTCCTTCCTTCCTTCCTTCCTTCCTTCCTTCCTTCCTTCCTTCCTTCCTTCCTTCCTTCCTTCCTTCCTTCATTCCTTCTTCCTTCCTTCCTCTGCTGTTACCAGGACTTGGGGAAGAGAGGAATGAGATTTGAGTGTGCCATTTTGATTTTTTGTTTTGTTTTATGGTGCCAGACATTGAACCCAGGGCTTCACACATGTAAACAATGCACCCTATCACTACTCTTCAACTCAAATTCTAGCAGTTTTTATGCTTAAGAAAACACTAAGGGTTCATAGCTATAGTATATCAGGTAGGGCATTTGCCTTGCATACTGACAACTTCGGTTTAATCCTCAGTAAGCATATGGTACACTGAGCCAATCAGGAGTGATCCCTGAACACAAAATCAGGAGAAAGCCTGGGTGAACATCCTGGATGAGCAAACCCTGAAAATCAAACAAATAAAGAAAAAAAAAAAAAAACTTTGAGCTGTTATCCTTATGCAATTGAGTATAAAAGAACAGAAAATGCATGGCTTTCCAGATAAACTAATTTGCATCTTAAAATAATTTTACCACTGATTCTAAATATCTGTCTTAAAAATAACAAAGATATAGACAACAAAATATTAAGTGTCTCTTAACAATTTTCCATAATAAAATAGTTACAGTAATATCACCAAATTCCATTCCAAGATATCACACTAAAGTAAGCTTATTAAGATGCTCACAATTAAAAATGAAAGAAGGCAGCAACCCAGCAACCCCCTCCCCCCAACTAGGGCAGGCCTACTCATGGAAAATTACCATTTTAGGGCCTAAATAATCCTTTCTTCCTGCATGTACAACAAAAGGCCCAGAACGAATTCCTGTTTCCCACCCTGGCAGATGTTGGGAGGCCAACCACCCACATCCTGTTATCTGGTCTGACTTGCATGCTGACCTGCAATCCGCACGTATGCCTAGCCACACCAAATATAGAAAGAAGTATTGAGTGTGACCCAATTGGTAGGTGATGGTAACTTGTTACAAAGTGATTGGCTGCCTGCGCACAGACCTTGATGTAATATTTTAAATCTATTGGCTGGCTATGCGCGGGCTTTGCTGCAGCGGCGGGAACTTTCTTTTAAAAGACCCCCATTGAAAGGGCTCAGGGCTCTTAGCCGCTGACTGCTTGTGGTCATACTATGTGCCCAGGTATACTCGAATAAAACCCTTGCTCTTGCATAGGAACTGGTCTCTCGGAGTTTTCTTGATAGGTGTGGCGTTCCGAGGCTCCCAGTCAGTCACCCCATCGGGTGCCAACCCTTTCAAAAACTAAATAAATGTGGTAACTTATTGCATATAGAAACCTATACTATAGTTTAAAATATGCATTAAATTAAACCCACAGGATAATTGAGTCACGAATAATGAATGAAATGTATTTAAAAACAAAATATATTATAAACAAAACTGATTTTCAGTACTAAGAAGAATAACATTTGATTAAGAAAAAAGGCTTTATGTGTTATACAGCTGGTGTAATGAAAATTCATGATCTTGAATTCACAAATATAGACTTATTGTTTATAATGTACACTATATATGATGTACCTATACATGTACAATATAAATCCAATATCAATATTATACTACTGTATTGTCAAATATATAAATAAGAATGTTTGTTATAAACATCCACATAAACATAAAAAATACATTTTTTGAATGATGGAGCTTCTGGAACTGTACTCCAGCAGCCCAGGAACTCCACAGCAATTATCAGTCATGTGACTCAATACAAGGGCTAAAGAATGAGTTATTACTCAAAATTAGCAAAATTGTAGACTAGCTTAATGTTCTTTACAGTATTTCAGGCCTCCATGGCCACACCAACAGTATCCAAATACCTCCAAGGCTTCATTGTTCATTGTTGATACAAGGAGTTCTTGTATTACCAGGAATCACACCAGAACTGGTCTCATGCATCCTATATACTGTTTCTTCCCTGACCCCTAAACACCAATTCTTTATATAAGAGCCGGACATATAACTTCTTTATTTTTAAAGAGTGAAAGACATTTTAATAAGAGTTTGGCACGTAACATTTATGAAATAAGGATACATAATATAAGTTTGAATAATATGGCTACATTTTACTATGATAAAAAATCAGTTAAAAATTAAAGTTGAACATACAAAAACATAAACTAAAACATAAGATACTAATAAATACTATCAATGAAATATATTTTTGGAAAAACATAATATATTTTTGTTGCAGCACACCTAAAAGTCTAAAAGCCTCTACATCTGCCCTGGATGGCCTCCTGCAGGTCACTTCGTAGATAGGGGGGTAGTTTAAATGTGGCAGTTTACCTGACAATGTATTCTGTACTGGCTGGTATAAATATTCTCTCATGCTACCACAATCATCGTGGGACTAGCAAGATCTTACCAGCATATTTGCCTGGCCATGTTGGATCCCTAAGTAATTGGACCAGAGAGAAATTCTGTTTGCCTCCAAGCAAGCAAGCATGGCTCTCTGATAACTCAAAAGGCAACTAAAACACAAAACTACCGTGAAGTAGAAGAGACTCTTGTGAAGGCTTGGAGAAATATTTAACTGGCATTGTGTAGTCTTTGGTACAGACACATGCCATCTCAGAAACCCCCTTCTCTAACCTATAAAGGCATTTCCAGGCAGATCTTGGCTCAAAACATTAGGATCTAAAAAGGGCCTAGGTGAGGTGCTGGGAGAAATTACCTGAGGTCATTTAACCTTCACTGCTTCCCATAATAGTGGGAGGTCTGAGTTGCAGGGGTATAAAACTAGGCTGCTTCCTCTCTTGCTCTCTCTTTTTTTGACTGTCTCTTTGTGGGCTCGCATTCTTCTTGGGAGTCTTGTCTTTGTCTCCTCTTACAGGGCCTTAACACGTGGTGGCTGCCATCTTGGCCTACACGTGACTGGGGTTCTAGCTTGGAGTCCTGAGCACAGGGTTTTTCCTATTACTGATTTGTATGCCTGAAACTGTGATAAGTAAAGCATTTTAAAACCTGTTGCTGATTCCTGAGTTTTCATCCATTCCCTGCTGGCTTCGGAGGTAGAAGCAAACTCACTTCCCGGCACTGTTGGGGACCCCAGCAGAGTCCCTGAAACATTTGGAAAAACATAGTACATTGAAAAAAAATGTGAATGTCTGAAAAATGTCAAAGAAGAAATTAGTGAACACTGTGTTACAACACTTGGAAAAAATAGTATATATTTGACAATATTCAGTGCTTATCTGCTTTATGGAAGGCATTTTTTCCAAGAACTTCTGGTGAGAAACAAATTACATATTTTAAAAATCTGGGCTGCTATTATAATGAAATATAAACAGTATTAAACAACTCTTAACAAAAAATGCATAGCACAGAAACTTGGAGGGAGATGGTGAATAAATAAAATCATAAAAGATTAATAAATTTGCCTAGGAAAATCTTTACAGAAACATATTGACTATTTTTAAATAATATTCATTTCCATCTTTAATTTAAATATTTTGGCAGAATCTTAAAATAAACTACATTCTCATTAGAACTTCTTTTCATATCAGGCATGATCTTATAGTGTCTAAAACCCTCATTTTTTGGTGTTAATTTAAAAATATTAAAAAAGGGGCTGGAGCGATAATCCAGTGGGTAGGGCATTTTGCCTTGCACGTGGCCTGCCTGTGCTGGCCCAGGTTCCATCCCCGGCATCCCATATGGTCCCCCAAGCACCTCCAGGAGTGATTCTTGAGTGCAGAGCCAGGAGTAACCCCTGAGCATTGCTGGTGTGACCCAAAAAGCAAAAAAAAGCAAAAAAAAAATAAATAAATAAACAAAATAGACTGAAAAATCATCAAGCTGATATTGGAGAAGCAAATACAAATGAACTGTCATAAAAGAATAATGAAAGATGAGGCTTTATTAAACTTTATAAAAATATTTTTATCATAAATTGGAAAGAATGAATGTATATTTTCATATTAATTCAATCTATTTCTGAAATTCAACCTATGCAGAAATTATAACTAATTTTTAAGTTTGGACCTTTTGGATAGTTTTTCCACAATAATTCTGTTACTCTTTGTTATAAGCATAACCAAATTAATGATAACATGAAACAACTAATTCTAATGTGCCTGTAATAAATTTTAAAATGATAGGAAAGAGCTGTTTTTCCTCTCTCTATGCAGATACAGAAAAGTGTGAATTAAAAAAAAATATATATATATCACTTGTATCACTTGTCTTCCCGTTGTTCATTGATTTGCTCAAGCGGGCACCAGTAACAGCTCCATACGTCCTGTCACATGCTAGTGTAGCCCAGGGCTTCTGCTCACTCTATGAACATAAAGATCCTCAAACCATTCTGTCAGGTCATGGGAATGAGGTCTATAATTTTTAACTTGTATTTGGCATATCAAATACGACACGGGTAGCTTGCCAGGCTCTGCCGTGCGGGTGGAATACTCTTGTAGTCTCCTTTCATCTCGTGCATTTATTGATGAACCACACATTTTTTGATTAATATATATTTTAAAAGTTGTAATAGTATCTAACTAATTAAAAATATGATCATACACATAAATATTCCAAGTCTATACTCATGGCCTGTTGTTCTTACCTGTGTGAAGAATTCTCATTGATTTGCAGAACTAGATCAACCACTATGCCAAGAATAAGTTTGCATTAATAATCTAATTCAGCATTATACAATTAAACCTATTTTGACATTTAGAAAACACAAGAAAACCATTTTAATAAAAGTATAATAGTGTATTTCACTATGCAAAAATTGACAGATAAATTAACAGATACAATAGATTAAATTACTGTGTTATGTCTATTTTTATTACATCTAATTTAAAGTTTGTTTACCACCCTCTGTATTTAAAACTTTTTCAAAGGTCATGAAAAGATTTTTATCAAGATGAAAGGAAAGTAACTTCAGTTTGGTGGCAAATGCAAGAACATCTCATTTTCAGAACTAAATAGGAGTGAACTGTCCAAAGTGTGAAAAGCTATTTCTCAACTAAAATAGGAAAAGATCAGATCAGACCACCTGTGACCATTATCCATATCTAGCACAAATAACCCTGGTGAGAGAACAAAATCAGTTCATTTTCTTCTTGAGAACAAGGTATATTTGCCAGAGTTTGTTGTTTCGCTGACTTTCACTGATACAGAGAAATATTAAGTCAGATTCTCCCCAGTGCATAAGTCCCTCTCGATATTTCTTCTGAAGGGCAGTTACTGACAGAAAAATGATACTTCCTTTTCATCCATAAACTTGTCTCTTGTATGTTATACTAAAATGGAATTTTCAGAAAATAAATCTACAGAATAGATATGCAAATATAGAAATGTGTAGAATAACTATGCTATTATTTTTTCAATTCTAATCTTATGTCACTATCACTATCTTCCCGTTAATCATCTATTTGCTAGAGCAGGCACCAGTTATATCTCCATATGTCCTGTCTCATGCTAGTAGAACCCAAAGGCATCTGCTTGCTCCAGGAACATAAAGAGCCTCAAACCATTATATTAGGTCATGGGAATGACCTAATATAAATGTTACTGGTATTTGACATATCAAATACTACACAAGCAGCTTGCCAGGCTTGCTGTGCGGGTGGCATACTGTTGTAGTCACCTCTAAATAAAGCATTTATTGATGAACCCGAATCAATAAATCCAGGTTTTATTATGGATGATCTGGGCTGTCCAGCTCAGAGGAGGTGTTCCACTTGGGCCACTGGCAGAGCTCCAGCTACTCCAGCCAGCAGTCCAATCTTATGTATATATAAATATATGTATTTATGCATATGTGCCTATATACTGATTTATGTCATATGTATATTTTACAAATACCTATTTACTATCTATATATATTCAGGTGGATATACATATGCGTATACAAAAAAGTAATTGCTATATTTTAAGTACATCAAATACCCTGCAGCCTAATATCAATAGTAAATCAGATCAGTCCCTGAATAATTTTGAATATACAATTTAGAAAAGCAATTCCTTGATCTACTTGTGCTAAGTAATTTTACTTTTCTAAGTAACAATTTTTTTCAAGTCTAAAATCAGCACCTTGAAATATTTGCCTGCAACTGATACTTCCAATATAAAAGCTCTTTAATTCTTTTCTTTTTCTTCTTTTTTTATTTTGGACCATATCTGGCAGGGTTTACTCCTGGCTCCGTGTCCAGGGATCACTCTTGACTGACTCAAGAGAACACTTAGGGTACTAGGATTCAAACCTGACTAAGTCACTTGAAAGGAAAGTGCTCTCCCACTTATCAATCTGGCCCACAAAAGAAAGCATTTTAATTTAGAAATCATTGAACTATATCACAAGATTTACTAACTTTTGAAACCCTGATTTACCGTATCCTTCAAATTCAATTTTCTTTTTACTCTATGATGTTGAAGGTGTACTGTGTGTCAAAATCTTTAGTAGATAGCAGAAAAAATGATAAAAATACATTATTGAAAAATATTTATTGAAATTGGTCTTAAATATATCTTATGGCAATAGTATCTGCAATAAAAAAAGAATAATCTGACCAAAAATGATACTAGAAATTAAATATTTTACATTTTTATTTGAAAAAATAGTCGTGTTCTTAATGATTTAGCAGGATTTTTATATCTCTTCCTATCTTATAGTAAATTTCAAATTGATGTTTGTAAACAAAATAAATATCCTTGTATTAAATGAAAGTACACTTACAGTCATGTATATTCTACAAAGCAAAACAATTCAGGAAGAGGCAAAAAACTGTCAGAGAGCCGCTGGGTGCCCAGACAAAATCTGGGAGCAGAACAGAAATCTCAGTGGGATTTCCACTTGTCACAGAATGCTGGGTGCGCTTATACAATTCAGGAGCAGAGTCAGGGAATCCCCTTCTGCCCCAGGGGATTGGTGGCTGGCGGACAGAGAAAGACGCAAGAATCCAACAAAGTTTCATAAGGCTTTATTCACACTTGTTCTGATATACAATTTAGTAACAGTAAAACTCCAGACTTTAGTTTCCTGGCTGGGTCCCAGCCATGTGTAGGTGTCGAATCCTAGGCCAAGATGACCACCACCACATCCTAAGACCCAACAGGGAAGAGAAAGGAGAGAGGAGGAGAGCAGAGGGTGAAGAGGAAGAAGAGGCAAAAGGCAAAAGTCGAGAAAGGCAAAAGGCCCAGAAGAAAGCAGGCTACAGCTTTTATAACTTTTCAGTCCAGACAAGCCCACATAAATGGAAAGCAGTTAGGGTCACTCCCCCTCAGGTAACTTCTCCCAGGACCTCACCTAGTTCCATTGAAATGTTAATATTGCCTCAGTCAAGGTCAGCCCTTGGTTCTCCACCAGGCTCTGTGTAGATGGGGGTGAGGCATCTGAGAACTGTATCTCAGAATACAAAGGAATGCATCTGTACCAGTGAATATTCTACAGCAAGCTATATATTTCTCCAAGCCTTCAAAGATTCCCATCTTTACTTCATAGTTGTTTTTTATATTAGCCTTTAGACTTATTAGAGAGCCACACTTGCTTGCTTGGAGGCAAACAGCATATCTCTCTGGTCTAATTACTTAGAGATCCAATGTGGCCAGGTAAACATACTGGTAACATCTATCTAGTCCCATGATGATTGTGGTAGCATGAGGGAAAATATTTATACCAGCTAACATAGAATACATGGTAGTATATACTGCCACATAAGGTCACTGTTTTTGGTCCCTTATCTACAAAGTGGCTTGCAGGAGGTAACTACAGGCCAGATGCAGAAGCTCTGGGCAACAGTGTACTGCAACAAAAAATTGTATTTTTGCCTTGTTAAATGTTAACATTAGAAATTAGACATTCTATTAGGCATTCTAATGCATAGTTAATCTGTAATTGTTTTTAACGATGTGGTGTCCGAAAAACAACTTTTAGGGCCGGAGCTATAGTTCAGCGGGAGGGCATTTGCCTTGCACGCAGCCAGCCTGTGCCGGCCCGGGTTCGATCCCTGGCATCTCATATGGTCCCCCGAGCACCGCCAGGAGTAATTCCTGAGTGCAGAGTCAGGAGAAACCACTGAGCATTGCGGAGTGTGACCACCCCCCAAAAAAAAAGCAAAAAAAAATTTTTAAAACCTAGGTTATTTTATTCACTAGATTTTACTGATTAAAAAATAAGTTATGTTCAAACCTGAATCATTATTTGCACATCTATTCTGTACTCAAATGACCTCAGGACACATTATGTGTGTCTTGCATGAGTTCACACACAACCATTTCTTCGTGAATGAGTGAAATCTTTAAAATCTGTTAGGGCCATTGATGAATAGTAGGGGTACACACTTTAAGTATTATTTTTATTTTTGCTTCACTTAAAGAAGTCCACAATAAAGTGTAAAGTCAAAGTTTTATGAATCAATGGGAAATTAGTTGAACAAGTATTAATCCACTGACAAATTTTAAATTTGGAGTTAATGAGTGCCAAAGAAATGTGTCTGATGCCTAGATTCTCAAGAAGTACTTGTTAGAAATCTCTAAAATAGGGGCCGGAGCCATAGTCCAGTGGGTAGGGCATTTACCTTGCATGCAGCGGGCCAATGCCAGCTAGGGTTCGATCTCCAGCATCCCATATGGTTCCCTGAACACCGCCAGGTGTAAATCTTGAGTGCAGAGTCAGGAGAAACCCCTGAGCATCGCCGGGTGTGACCCCCAAAAAAAGCAAAAAAAGGAAATCTCTAAAATAGTGTTATGTAAAAAGTATTAAAAAAATGAATTTAAAGTTGGAGAGGTAATACAGAAGATAGGAAGCATTCTTGCTAACTCCAGACTGATTCCTGAAAACAGAGATAGGAGTGAATCCAAGCTCAAAAGCAAAACAAACAACTTTTTTTAAAAAAATGGCTAATAAAACATATCATAATTATATATACATAAGGAAATGAAAAAATCAAGGTGTAAAAAAATCTGAAATTTTCAAAATAATTTGCTTTCTTTAATTGAGGCATAAATAAACAAGACCTATCAATATATATTGAATTTGAATAATACATTCTTCAAATGTATTATTCAAATTCATAATCCTGGAGCAAGCAGATGCCCTTGGGCTCTACTAGCATGAGACAGGACATATGGAGATGTTACTGGGGTCCGCTTGAGCAAATCGATGATGAACGGGAAGACAGTGATACAGTGATACAGTGATACATTTAAAGAATACACACAATCCATTATGTGATCAGGAAAACTAATACTTTCAAGTTTTATAGACTAATGTAACAATTACAATTATTTTTCTAAAAATATAATCCACTACTTCATCTCTAGTGTAATATTGGAGAGTCCAATATACTTAAAGCTGCAACGGCTTATAACTGTTACTACATCAGTCAGTATAGGTTTTTTTTTTTTTTAATTAAAACACAATGTTAGTAGTTGACCCAACGTTCACTTTAAAAAATGAGGGATTGCTTGGTCAATGTGATTGCAGCTGACTAGAGGAGCTGGCATGGGGATGGGGGGGTGTGTGGGTGGGAGGCTATGGCCTTCGGTGGCTGTGGCACACTGGTGGTGGGACTGGTGTTGAACAATGAATGCTTGTGACAACTGTACTGTGAAGAAATTTGTAAATCACAGGGTTTTAATAAAGTTTAAAAATGAGGGATTGCTTACAGGCCAGGGAGATTGTAGGCAACAGACACAGGTTTGATCCCTGGGACCACATTTGGTTGTGTGAGCCCTACCAGTAGGTATCCCTGAGCACAAAGCCGGATGAAAGTCCTAAGCATTCTCAGTTGTTCCCTAAAATAAAATAATACTAAATAAAATGACAATAATTAAATTTAGGAATTTGTTGGAGGACAGATATAGCTAATCTGGGAGCTTTGTTGTTTTGCCCACACCCAGCTTAATCTTATTTAAGTCAAGTTTCATTCTAATGAGACCTCTCTTCTATGTAAACACTGCTAGAGGGTGTGGCAGTTACAGAAGTCACCTAGATTGAATAACTTATGACTTATACATCTACTCAGACTTCTATGTTTTCTAGATTGGGCACAGCTCCTCTTTATATCCATTGCACCCAAAGTGGGACAGTTAGAATTTACCAGGAGACTACCACCCTGGCTACGTTGAGACTATAGGAAGACTATAGGAAGGATCATACTAGTTTGCTCTAAGCAGGCTAGTGTGACCCTTTCAGTACACGAGAACAAGATACTCAGAATCACCCTGGTGCAGATAATAATCAGAAGGACCTTGTGGGTACCATCTAGATTACATGAAGCTCATGAAGTTAAGATGTATTACTTTATATCAGCCCTCTCTCTCCAGTGTTTTACATAAGAGATAATCTCCTTAGTCCTTGGCATAACCTTTGTTTATACCTGCAATAAGGTGTGGCACTACATTCTGTTTAGGGTTCTTTGTTGACATGACAACCTCCCGATTGGATTACTTTGGTGTATATAAGGGGCTGACTTGAGGCCCCTTCACCTTTTGCCTTTTGGTTCCTCAGCCTTCAGCTTTTGTCTCCTGCGGCTTTTGGCTTTTGGCTTTTGGCTTTTGGCTTTTGGCCTTTTGCTCCTTCTTCTGGGTAGGACTCAGCTCGGGTGAGATCCTCTCTCTCTTTGGTGGGAGACTTAGGCTCTTTTGTATGGTCTAAGTTCGACCAGAGCTAGAGTTTGTTCATTATATTGGATTGCTGTGGAAGAGCTTTTGTGCTATTAAAAGCCATTTTTGGAACTGCACCGGACTCGTGAGTTTTCATCTGTTCTCCCGGCGTCCTCGGAGGTAGAAGACAACCTCTGTCCTGACACTGTCTGGGACCCCGGCGGCGTTCCCGACAGGAATTGGTTAGAATTTACTTTGCATTTATTATCTCTGAACTTTTTCCTTATTCATGTAAAATCTACTATAGCCTTAATAATTTGCTGTGGCTTGATTTACATTCTAGGCTCTATCTCATATCTTTCTTTATCACCATAGGATATAATAGTAGAGAATGGTCTTGCACATATCACTTGATCACTTGATCACTTGAATCCCGTTATTCATCGATTTGCTATCATGTGCCAATGTAGCCCAATGGCATCTGGTTGATTCAGGAATATGAAGAGCCTCAAACCGTTCCTTCAGGGTCTTAACAAGGAAGTCTGACCATCTTGTAGGTGGGCGACCACGTGATCTTTTGACATCCTGTGGGATCCAGTCGGTAACGGCTCTAGTCCAGCGGTTGTCTCGAATCGCATTACATGTCCAACCCATCTGATTTTCGATGCCTTGGCAAACGAGACAGCGTCCCTGATTCTGGAATAGCGACGGAGGTCAGAACTCCGGATTCCTTCACTCACTTGAGTGAGACATGATATTCCAAGCATAGCACTTTCGATGCTTCTCTGGGAGACCCGAATAGCAGTCTCATCCTGCTTTCGTAGGGCCCAGGTCTCTGAGGCGTATGTTAATGCAGGGAGAACGGTGGAGTCGAAGAGATGTGCCCGGAGCCGGAGGTTCTTTGTCCTTTCAGCTATTTCTTCGATGCCTTTTGAAGGCATTCCATGCCGCTCTCTTCCTCCTGCGCAGCTCAGGTTTTAGGTCGCTCATCATGTTGACTTCTCGACCTAGGTGCACATAACTGCTGCACATATAACTTTTTTTTTTTTGCTTTTTGGGTCACACCCAGTGATGCTCAGGGGTTTCTCCTGGCTCTGCACTCAGGATCTCATCTCTTTCTTTATCGCCATAGGAGATAATAGTAGAGAATGGTCTTGCACATGTAGCTTTTTTTTTTTTTTTGCTTTTTGGGTCACACCCAGCGATGCTCAGGGGTTTCTCCTGGCTCTGCACTCAGGAATTACTCCTAGCCGTGCTCGGGGACCATATGGGATGCTGGGGATCGAACCCTGGCCGGCATAGACCGGCTGCGTGCAAGGCAAATGCCCTACCCGCTGGACTATCGCTCTGGCCCCATAACTTTGACTATGAAGTGACACTAGTGTTTACCTAAATAATAATGATCATTTGCTCACTTGATTACTTGACATCCCTTTATTCATAGATTTGCATGAGCGGGTGCTGTAATGTTTCCGTTTGTCCCTGTCATGTGTCAGTGTAGCCCAATAGCATCTGCTTGCTCCAGGAATACGAAGAGCCTCAAACCATTCACTCAGAGTCTTGAAGAAGTCTGACCATCTTGTAGGTGGGCGGCCACGTTATGGCCAAAGCTGATGGATCTATCACATCTTCCAGAAAGGCAATAGAGAAGATCATCCATGACCTCTGCTCGTATCTCTTTGATAGCCACATCCACCTGCCCACATACCAAATGCCACAGCATGGTATGTCATTCCCAATGTTCTCCCTTCTGAAATTCAATATGCCATTTCGTCAGTAAAGAAGGGAACAGCACCAGGCCCAGGCAAAGTCAGACCCGAACACCTGAAGAATCTGCCTTCAGTACTCATTAATACACTGGCTCGGCTCTTCACACACTACCTGTCTGAATGCAAGGTGCCCTCCCAATGGAAAACCAGCAAGTCAGTTCTACTGTTCAAGAAGGGAGACATCCATTTTCTCCTCTGAACAAATGTAAAATATTCAAGGTAGAAATTGTATCTATTTTTGTTTTCGTAAATTACCACATTCCTTAGATATTCTATTGTTGCTTAATCACATTTTGATTTATTTTAATAGGTTCCTTTTCAGTGTTGGTGATGGTGCTAGGGGCGACAGACCCATAATTTCTCATAGGTCTTGTTCAAGAGGTACAAAGGCAACTATTCAGTGCTGCGTACTGCAGCCTAAGATTCTGCACACACAAGCAGTGCTGGACCATGAGGTCCTAGGAATCTAACTCAAGGACTTAACATGCTTATGCATTCCCTATATCTTGCACTATTTCTTTGACCTTGAAAACTTCATTATTAAAGAATAATTTCTTTTATTTTGAGATGTAACGCAAACAGTGAAACTTGCTGATTCTCAATAACTGTTTGAATAAGTCTTCACAATAGTCGTGTAACACATTCCCATATACAGTCTTTACCCCAGAAAAGTTCCCTTTGCTCTTGATTGATCAATACACACTCACTGAACCAAGCACTATTCTCTTTTTTCTATAATTATAGATATTTTTGCTTGTCTCCCATTTCATTTTTAGAATATTGCAACTATTCTTATATATTTGAAATTTTGACAATTGTACCTAAAGTCTATTTCTTGATTCTGTATTTAGGATCACTCTTGATATCATTTAAAGAATCATATATGCTTCTGGAATCAATGCCAGGTTGCCTGCCTGCAAAACAAGCACCTTACCCACTGTTCTATCTTTATGGCCCCATTTGAATATTTCACTCAAGATAAGGAATGTTTCCAGTTTTAACTAGTATAAATTGTTACTATGACATATACCTGCCATTGCATAAGTGTAAAATAGATATATTCTCATTTCAGATCTGTAGGTAAAATTGCTGAATTTTAAAATAAGCATATATTAAATTTCATCAGAGATTTCTTTCAAATAATTATTTTATTCTTTATTAATTTTTCTTATTAATAAGAATAAAAATAATTATTTTTATTCTTATTAATAAGAAAATTTAAAGGTCTTCACACACTTATCACTGTTTCTCATTGTCAAACTTTTATTTCAATTACATGTTTTATTCTATATTTTTCCATTAAAATAAATAATATAAAATTCTAAATTTAAATTACAGCATGAATAATTAAATACTAATACATTAAATAATAATTTATCTAAAGGATTGCTACAGCTATACCAAAATACATTTTTATTATAACTTAGTTAAAACATATTTACAAATCTTTACTTTGGGAAAGAATTAACTTGGTGGTTTAACACATAGAGAAAGTGCACATGTTTAAGATCCTGTATTTGATTATGATTGTGCAGGCCTGCATGCACAACACACATATTACCTTTATTTTGAGTTTCCTTTGACTATTGGATTAGAAAAAATGTTTAATTTTCAATTGTTTGAGCTGTTGCTAAGTATATTAAATTTCTAATAATATACTTTTGTGATTCATATGACATGGTCTGTTTTTGATTCTTTTAATTTTGTATAGTTTTATTTTTGGACCCTTAGATCATTTGCATGCATTTGAGATATACTCTGTTAGGCAGAGTGGAGATTTTTCACACATGTGTATTGCTGTCACATAACATATATATTCTGTACCTATATAATGCTATCATAAATATTTTAGGCCTTATATAGAAATTTTCCTTGTTAAATTGTGCATTATATGCAACTTTATGTTGAGAGTCTCATTGTATGCATGTGTGTTTTGCTCATGTCTTTATATAGCAGACTAATTTATTTCAAAAGACAAAAAAATGAGGTTTAATACTATAAAATATATCAAAAGTTATTGTAAACTAGATAACAGTATCTTCCTATTATCTTTTTTTAAAATACTGGGCTATCTACTGGTACTAAATTTAGACTAAAAGTTATTTTATAGGTATAATTTTTTAGTATCTTTGAAACTAAGGTATATTTCTTTGTGAGCCAAATAATTTTCTAAGACATTCTTAGAGACATAATTATTTTATTGCTTTATTACAAATTACACTTGAACTCTATCATTTTACATATTTAATTCACGTGCACTCTATTTTCTTATTAAGATTTTAAAACTGTAATTAGTGTAGTCTCCATTACTCTTGAAATGTCTAGATTTCTTCCTTTAATTTTTTTTTCTTTTTAGGACAAGCTTAAAATATTAGTTCTGTATCTGGCTACTAAAAACCCATCATTAATTTTATTTCCCTCTTAATTTATAGCAAGCTATTATCCTTCCTGTCTCATTTCCTTCTGCTACATTTGTTGCCTGTAGCTTTTATGTTCTCTCTTATTTTTACTTGCTATCAAGCTTTAATCTATCAGTGTGTGTGAATGTGTTATGTGTATGTCTTATACTTTTCTTTTGTGCCAAGTAATTAACATCTTTGAACATCTATATCATGATTACATACTTGTTTTTCATTTTATGTTTATAAAGACAATATATCCAATTTCATTAATAAAAGTTCTTACAAACTGTTACAAAAATATTTGTGCAGATTTTAATACTTTCTCTTTCTCTCCTAATAGAGCAACATACTTATAAAAGTTTTTTTTTAATAAATAGGTGAAACATTGAACTTAAAGTTGAATGGATGAATAGTTATTGTAGTGATAATATGATAACAGCTGCTTTTTGATTTTTTTTGCTCTTTGAGTTACACCTGGTGATGCTCAGGGGTTATTCCTGACTCAGCACTCAGGAGTTACTCCTGTTAGTGCTCAGGGAACAGGACGGAAGCAGAGTCAAACTCAGGTCAGCTGCATGCAAGGCAAAGGTCCTACCTGCTATACTATTGTTCCAGGCCCTCAACTGAAAAACATATTATACCATCAGACATACGCTTCTTTTTATTACATGAAATGATTATATAAAATTCTAAAGGTTACTTTCAAAAATTTTGTAAAACAGAAAAAATTATATTTACATTTCAGTGAAAAAGATGCAAAAAACAAAGAAACTTCTATTAAAGTTTAAGTATTTGGATACCTCAAGATTTGAAAGTGGCATCTATCTAGCACGGGGACACTTATGACTAAAATAGCAACCAACACTTTATATATGCCAGACCACCGCTCCTCACTCCACGGGCGCCACCATTTTCCACTTCTGGACTTCCCTCTCGTCAGAACTCCACCCAGCAGACCAGCCCATCACAGCCCGGATCACCGACACCCACCCTGCCGCAGCTTTTTCCTCAATCCGGCCCAGGCATGCTGGTCCAGAGACTCTCACATTGGGGCAGAGCTGTTCCTTGCTCTCCCTGTGCAAAGCCGCTCATGAGGCAGTCGGGAGGCATGGCGGGTTCTAGCCCTGGCCCACCACCTCGGCAGAGCCTCACAACAAGCCAGACCACCACTCCTCACTACACGGGCGCCGCCATTTTCCACTTCTGGACTTCCCTCTCGTCAGAACTCCACCCAGCAGACCAGCCCATCACAGCCGGCTCGCGCGGTTCATCAATAAATGCTTTATTTGGAGGTGTTTAAAAGAGTTTGCCTCCCGCTCGACAAGCCTGGCAAGCTTCTCGTGTTGTATATGATATGCCAAATTCCAGTAACAATTATATTAGGTCATTCCCATGACCTAATATAATGGTTTGAGGCTCTTTATGTTCCTGTAGCAAGCCGATGCCCCTGGCTCTACTGGCATGAGACAGGACATATGGAGATATTGCTGGTGCCCGCTCTAGCAGATAGATGATCAACGGGAAGATCGTGATCGTGATATATACATACATATATATATACATACATACATATATATACATACATACATATACATACATACATATATATACATACATACATACATATATATATATATATATATATATATATATTTATTTGCCGTCAAGGTATTGCAGGTGTGGTTGTGGTGCCCAGCTGCGAAGGCAGGTGGCATACAGGAGACAGACTTGTCTACACCCAGGGCTCTGACCTGTGGGCCCTGGATGGTTGATTGTCTAACATAGAAAAATCTGGGCCTTCCCTGGCATGAACCCAGAGCCACAGCAGAGCCTGACAAGTTACCCATGGTGTATTCAATATGCCAACAACAGTAACAATAATGGACCTCATTCCCAGTGAATAGAGACGTTACTGGTGCCCGCTTGAGCAAATCGATGAACAACGGGAAGACAAGTGACAAATATATATATTTATGTGTGTGTGTGTGTGTGGTGTGTGTGTGTGTGTGTGTTGGATGACAGATCTAGCTAGTCTGGGAGCTTTGTTATTTTGCCCACTCCCATCTTAATCTATTTAAGCCAAGATTCATTCTAATGAGACCTCTCTTCTATGTAAAAACTGCTAAAGGGTGTGGCAGTTACAGAAGTCACCTAGATTGAATAACTTATGACTTATACATTTACTAAGACTACTATGTTTTCTAGATTGGGCATAGCTTCTCTTTATACCCACTGCACCCAGTGTGGGACAGTTAGAATTTTCCAGGAGACTACCATCCTGGCTACGCTGAGACTATAGGTAGACTATAGGAAGGATCATACTAATTTGCTCTAAGCAGGCGAGTGTGACCCTTTCAGTACACGAAAACAAGATACTCAGAATCACCTTGGTGCAGATAATAATAAGGACCTTGTAGGTACCATCTAGCTTACATGAAGCTCATGAAATTAAAATGTATTACTTTATATCAGCCCTCTCTCTCCAGTGTTTTACATAAGAGATAATATCGGGATTAGTCTTTGGCCTAATCTTTGTTTATACCTGCAATAGGGTGTGGCACTACATTCTGTTTAGGGTTCTTTGTTGACACGACCCTCCCTGGATTACTTTGGTGTATATAAGGGGACTGACTTGAGGCCCTTTCAGCTTTTAGCTCCTCAGGTTTCAATTTTGGCTCCTGTGGCTCTTGGCTCCTGTGGCTTTTGGCTCCTCGGCCTTTTGCTTTTGGCTATTGGCTTTTGGCTTTTGGCTTTCTGCTCTTTGGACTTTTGCTCCTTCTTCTGGTAGGACTCATCTCGGGTGAGATCCTCTCTCTTTGGTAGGAGACTTAGGCTCTTGTGTAGAGTCTACGTTCGGACCAGAGCTAGAGTATGTTCATTACATTGGATTGCTGTGGAAGAGCTTTTGTACTATTAAAAGCCTTTTTTGGAACTGCACTGGACTCGTGAGTTTTCATCTGTTCCCCCAGCATCCTTGGAGGTAGAAGAGAACTTCTGTCCTTACACTGTCGGGGACCCCAACGGCATCCTCGATATATATATATATATATATATATATGAATATATATATATATGAATATATATATGAATATCCACCACATTTGCTTTTTGTTATGAAAATATTGGCATGCTATGCTATGCCATATATATGTATATATATACACACATACACATATATGTGTGTGTATGTATATATGTATATATACACATATGTGTGTATATGTGTATATATACACATATGTGTGTATGTGTGTATATACACACATATATTTGTGTATACATATCTATGTGTATATATACATATATATAATTTTATTCATATGTATATCATTTTGTTGTGGAAATTATCTTGCTGTTTAATGGGATTAGTACAGAATGTTCTGCCTTGTAGTCTTTTATATTGTTATATTTTTTGTTTGGGGGCTGCACATGGCAGTGTTCAGTATTTACTTCTGACTTTGCACTCAGGGATAACTCCTGGTAGTGCTCAGGGTACGGTGTGAATAACTAGAATCAATCCCAGGTCAGCTGTGTGCAAGACAAACTCCTTACCCACTGTGTTACTTCTCCAGTCCCTGCTTGGTATTATTTTCACTTTCTGTATTAAAATGTATATCTTCCCTTAGAATTTTTCAATTAAAAACCAGAAATGGAATATTCAAACAAAGCAAATGTGGTGGATATTCAGGAAAAAGTGTTCCTTTTATACCAAGACCAAGTTTTAGAAACAAACTGTCAGCACTAAGTGCGTTTTAATAAAAGTCATTTTACAGCCTCTATATGCATGGCAAGCAGCTGCAAGTGTCAGCTTCAGATAAGCTCCAAGAAAGATGGCTGAAAGGTACAATTTCTAATCAACTTCCTGAATTATCTTTGACTCTTGGTTTATCCTCACACGTGACCTAATTACGAGGCATAGCATGCCAATATTTTCATAACAAAAAGCAAAAACTGATCTTTTAATTCTTTGGAAATGGTCCATGATGTTATCCTTGCCCTGTTGCTTCTAAGAATTTTAGACATATTCTTCTTAAAATTTGTCTTTACACTGAAAAGTGCCAGACACTGATTTTTGGTAATAGCACTTTATTTTGTCTTCTCTTATAAACACTTTGCTGCTTCTCAGAATTACATATTTCACTAGCCATTATCTTTTCTTATTCCTAAAGCCATAGTTGGGAAAATCCTTTAAGGGAAATTTTTATCTGGGTCATTGCCTGTTGGAGGAGAGGTTAAGCTATTCTGGGAGTTTTGTTGTTTTGCCCACTCCTAGCTTAATCTATTTTAGCCAAGGTTCATTCTAATGAGACCTCTCTTCTATGTAAACACTGCTAGAGGGTGTGGCAGTAACAGAAGTCACCTTGACTGAATAACTTCTGACTTATACATCTACTAAGACTTCTATGTTTTCTAGATTAGGCACAGCTCCTCTTGGTATACCCACTGCACCCAACGTGGGACAGTTAGAATTTACCAGGAGACTACCATCCTGTCTATGTTGAGACTATAGGAAGACTATAGGAAGGATCATACTAGTTTGCTCTAAGCAGGTGAGTTGAACCTTTTAGTACACGAGAACAAGATACTCAAAATCACCCTGGTGCAGATAATAATAAGAAGGACATTTTGGGTACCATCTAGATTACATGAAGCTCATGAAATTAAGATGTATTACTTTATATCAGCCCTATCTTTCTCCGGTGTTTTATATAAGAGGTAACCTTGGGATTAGTCCTTGCCATAACCTTTATTTATACCTGCAATAGGGTGTGGCACTATACTCTGTTCAAAGTTTTTTGTTGACATGACTCTCCCTGGATACTTTGGTGTATATAAGGGGACTGACTTGAGGCCCCTTTGGGCCTTTTTGCTTTAGGCTTTTGGCTAATGTGGCTTTTTGGCTTTTGGCTTTTTGCTCTTTGGTCTTTTGCTCCTACTTTTGGGTAGGACTCATCTTGGGTGAGATCCTCTCTCTCTTTGGTGGGAGACTTAGGCTCTTTTGTATGGTCTACGTTCAGACCAGAGCTAGAGTTTGTTCATTATATTGGATTGCTGTGGAAGAGCTTTTGTACTATTAAAAGCCTTTTTGGAACTGCACCGACTCGTGAATTTTCACCGGACTCCGTGAAAACTCTTCTTCCCCGGGCGCCCTTGGAGGTAGAAGAGAACTTCTGTCCTGACACTGTCGGGAACCCAGCGGCATTCCCAGACAATGGCCAAAGTGACTTACTTCTGTAGTGAGCAAAGACATAGGAAATTCAAACAGCATGTGCAGAGATGTTGTTAGAGTACATTGGGAATGCAATTTCACTTTTTTTTCACATATAAACATTCACTTCTAAACTTTCAATGGCTTTACTTTCTGTATCACTCTTCCTTTGCTTCTGATTCTTCCATTGCATTTCAAACTTCCTCCTTCCATTTTTCGTAGTTTTTTTTAACAAAGACATGGACTAATGCAGAATATTTCATTCATAATAAATATGTGCATAGAGAGACGGTGAAGGTTATTTCAGAAATGAAGTACAGTCTAAAGAAGTGTGTCTGTCCATGAAACTGAAGAAATGGTACCCAGTAAAGTTATTTCAATACATTTAAAGGAGTTTGGTTGGTTCAAGAATTTAATAGTTTTCTTTAATCTACTAGATGGAGGGGATTATGAACTAATCCCGCTTTACTTACTCATGTCTTTGTGCTCAGGGGTCACTCCTGGAAGTGCATAGGGGAGGGTACTGGTACTGGAGCTCTAAACTGGGTCAACTCCAACAAAGACACATTTCTTGCTTGCTATACAATCTCTCCTGCTTCTTGTTTTTTAGAGAAAAAGAGTTTTAATTGATGAAATGTGAAATGTCATCTATGTATAATTTGATAGTACTAAAAGTAAAAAAAAAAGCAAAAGAAGATTAATAATCTAAACAAGTAGCTGAATTCTACAGCTTGTGCTAGGGAAAGTGTAAAGAGGTAAATTGATTAATGTGATCACTTGATCACTTGAATCCTGTTATTCATCGATTTGCTCGAGCGGGCGCCAGTAACATTTCCATTGGACCCTATCACGTGCCAATGTAGCCCAATGGCATCTGTTTGATTCAGGAATATGAAGAGCCTCAAACCGTTCCTTCAGGGTCTTAACAAGGAAGTCTGACCATCTTGTAGGTGGGCGGCCATGTGATCTTTTGACATCCTGTGGGATCCAGTCGGTAACGGCTCTAGTCCAGCAGTTGTCTGGAAATTGCATTACATGTCCAGCCCATCTGATTTTCGATGACTTGGCAAACGAGACAGCGTCCCTGATTCTGGAATAGCGACGAAGGTCAGAACTCCGGATTCCTTCACTCACTTGAGTGAGACGTGATATTCCAAGCATAGCTCTTTCGATGCCTCTCTGGGAGACCCGAATAGCAGTCTCATCCTGCTTTCATTGGGCCCAGGTCTCTGAGGCGTATGTTAATGCAGGGAGAACGGTGGAGTCGAAGAGATGTGCCCGGAGCCGGAGGTTCTTTGTCCTTTTAGCTATTTCTTCGATGCCTTTGAAGGCATTCCATGCCGCTCTCTTCCTCCTGCGCAGCTCAGGTTTTAGGTCGTTCATCATGTTGACTTCTCGACCTAGGTACACATAACTGCTGCATTCAGAGATGTTTGCTCCATTGATATATTAATCATCTATATATTGATTAATGTGATTAATAGGAAATGAGAATGTTTTAGTCTTTTTGAAGTGCAGCGTCAAATGCGGGCTCTGTCCTCCTGGAGACACCCACAACCTTATTGAACATGTTTCTTTTTCTTTTCTCCCTTTTCAGAAAAAAAATGGTTTGCTTCACTCATTGCTTTTTTTTTTTTTTATAAAATTTCTTTCTTCAGTAATAGGAACTTGGAAATTCTTGAAAAGTACCAGGTCAAACTTTCCCTTTCCTTGAAGAACAAATCCTTACTCCACCTGGGAATCATGACACTCCTAAAACTCAGGTATTAGTGATCAAGGTCCAGGCTGTACAGATGAGACCGGTCTCAGATGAAGCTTGCATATCTTCACTCTGTGTCGGGCAGAACCTCAGTGTTCACACCATAAAAGAGCTCTTAGTGACTAAAATAGTCCTGACTTCCATGGCAACTTACTGACAAGATTACGGTAGACAGTAATATTTTAAATTATGGTTATCACTAACCTAGACAGTCTCCCTACTAGCAACAAAACTAAAGTAAAATATAAACATATACTAAATCACAGGAATAGAGAGTTCCAAAGCACTGTAAAATTCATCATCTTATTTACAAATTAAATCAGTGGTGTATTTGTTTGCTGGATTGCCACAATACAATATTATTGGCTAAGTGGCAGAAAAAAATGAATATATGAATTTCTGGTATAATTCTTGAAATATTAGATGAAAAATAGAAGCAAGTATTTTATTTCTTTTGACTAAAATTAGTTCACTTTAAGTGGATTTTTAATCCGGCAAAAATGATTTTTAATCCTGGTTATAACAGAGTTTCAGGCACCATGTTTTAAAATACTGTTAACAATATTTTCTGGCTTACGGTTTTCCAAATTCAAGCCCACCACCAGTATTAGCAACCCTGCACCAGTGTTCAGAGATTTATTCATGCTCTAACTTGCCTCCTTGGCAAACTAATTTATTTATTTCTAAAATAATAATCATATTTATTTATTTATTTATAAAACAAGCAATTTTATTTATTTGTTTATTTATTTCTTTATAATATAACAAGTACTTGGATTACACAGTCTCTAACTTTATCTCAGAATTATACAGTCTCAACGCAATCTTAGAGCTACTAGTATATATACTGTTAGAATCTTACATCTGGTACTAAACCTATAGTCCAGTGCATTGTTTATTTTTATATAATACGTATGGTCCACCCAACTCATTTGTAATACGCTCAAGGACCAAAAACATGTTCTTTGTTCTTTAAATTTTAATAAATAAATTGATCAATCGATTAATTAATTATGTTTAACTTTATTTAAACACTGTGATTTCCAAAGTACAGTTTTTTGCAGCACAGCTGTTAGAAAGATTCATCGTTAAACACTAATCCTCCTACCACCCATCCCCATGCCTGCTGCCTCAGGTGGCACTAATTATATTGACCATTACAGTCCATATATAGGAATGGCATTGATAAAGTTATGACATTTTTCTGGGTTGTTATGTGTGAGTTTCGCTGATTTCTGTTCTTGCATTCAGTTTCTGAGTTTCTAGAATGTAGTGGGCTTCTACTAGTCAACCCCAAACCCGCCACCACTGCACCTGTGGATGACCCTTATTTCAAATTTTTTCTCAACCTCTGTTGGACCCCATTCTAAGCATATGCTAACTTAAAAACTAATTTACAAATCAATCAACAAAAATCAATTAGTAATTAATTACAGATTAATTACAATTCAACATTTGTGCTTAAATTATAGCTGTAGTTAATTATAAATTAATTAAAATTAATTAGCAGGCAATTTTTTAAAAAATAATTTTAATAGTACTCTGGTCCTTTGACAAATATCCATATATTACCATGAATCAACCTTGTTATTTCCCTCTTAGTCCTCCATCTTTGACATCCTCAGTACTTTAATCCAGGGCTAAGTGTTTGCCATCATTTGATATCTTCCAATCCTTTATGTCATCTCTCTATATACTGTATATAGCACTGATGAATGAAATCATCCATTATCTGTCCTTGCACCTTTGAATCACTTCACTTAATATGATAGCCTGTTTTTCCACCCAAATCGAAATAAACTACATGAGTCTATACTAGTTCACAGCTGCTTTGTATTCCATCACATATAGATCACAACTTCTTTACTTATTCACCTGTCATTGGAAACTTGAGCGTACTATGTTGTAGTTACTATACTTCAAAAGCTTCAAGGAGCAGAATCTTGTGTTTATATTAAGAGTAGCAGTGAGCCTAGTCATATGTATATCCTTTCAAAGGAACATCTGTGTTTACATTAGAGTTGCTGGGCAGGACATTGATTTTTACATTTTTTAAAACTTTCTAGAATATTTTATAAAAAAAAGCAAAATAATGAACATTTCCACTGCTTTTTTCCAAGCAGTGAAAAATGATATTTTTTCACTGCTTCCCTTCCAATAGATTGTTCCAGTCTTTTTTTATGTTTTGTGGGTGGGCAAAGAAATGCACCTCAATGTTTTGATTTGCATTTCTCTGGTGATAAGTGAGGAGAGTTCTTGTTCATATGCCTGTAACTCTTTATCTACTCTTCATTAGAGTGTTTATCTGTCTCACCCTGCATTTTTATATGGATTAGTACCTTTTGTTGTTGTTGCTGCTGCTGAGCTTTGTGAGTAGTTTATATGTTTTGTACACTAGCCCTTTATTTGCTGATCTGTGTGCAAATATATCCCCTCATATGCTAGGGTGTCTTATTTATCTTAGCTTGAGTTTCTTTTTGCCTTGTAAAAGCTTTTGAATTTGATGTAGTGGACTTTATTTTAAAAGAGAGTAAAAGACTACTCTTTTAATGATGAATTGATCTTATTTCATTAGGGGGAAAAGCTACTTGGTTCCATAGTATTTATTCTTATTTTTAAGGTCAACCATCACTTATGAGGAAACATAGATGGATATTGTCCTTGTGTTTTCTTGACTTAAGAGTATGCCAGTGTGAAATATCGCCTCCTCATCATAGACACCACACAGAACTCAGCACTGAACATATAGTGATATTTTTTGCATCCAGACACTTTCATCTTTCCTGTATATATACCACCACATATGTCCCATCAACTCTTATCCAGGTTTAAAAAATATATCAGAAGCTTCGTTTGACATTCAGTTATTCTTGACAGTAATTTCTATTTTTTGTAACTGTAAATCCAATTGTAATCTTATTTCTGTTTTTATTTTGTTTCATAACACCTTCCTCTACATACAAAACCAATAGATTATTGTCATGATTTTTTAAGTTATATATTTCTTTGTATTTCATTATAAATTGAGATATATTAATTAAGTGCAAATTAGACTGAAAATGACAAAAACTGGTGAAAAAATGATTACAGAGTCACATTCACTTATGCTGGCAAATTCCAGTGTTTTCTGTATAGGTTGTCATTCTCAGAATGCCTTGAGGTCACTTTATTTTAGAAGAGTACCTTCAGGGATACACCTCCAAGGTTATATATTTTCTCTATATTTATAATAATATTTATTCTATATTACTTGTTATTTAGAAGTATTCTTTTCCAAAATTGAAAGGATGTCTCAAAGAACAGTTCACATCAGTTCAATTTTTTTCTATAAAGGCCACCTAAAATATTAAAATTCCATTTGACCATTTGTAATGCTTTCTTGAACATCAAGTATATATTCCATAATCTACTCTTTCTCAATATTAGTCATACCTTTATATTTAAACTTATTTATTTCTAGTGATTTGAGAACTATTTCAGAAAGGTGTAGCTTTTTGAGTATTTGCTTACTGTATCTTGCTACATGTTGCCCCTCAAGTACTACAATAATTAAAACGTGTAATAAGAAGTGTATAGTGTATTTAAAATGTAACCATTTGATGTTATCTGTGGCTACTTGTTATGTGCAAGCATTTCACAACTGCACTCAATTTTGGAATGGCCGGATAAAACCAAATCATGCACATTATCTTCATGATTGCTTTCCACGCTCTCTTTTAGGTAGGAATTTTCTAGTTAAGTATGCAAGTGAGAATGTTCAGTTGATGAACAGGACCTCAGGGCCACAGGTTATTTTCTAAGTACTTAACCCTTTGCTCAAAAGGCTGACCTCTTATTTTTTATGCAGTAGCCTAGAGAAATTCTGTCTTTTGCAACTTTGATCAGTATTACAGTGACATTTTAATTTAATGCTTGGCGATATATTAGGGAAACCAGAGGAAAATGTTGAGTATTATATCATATCCTTATTAAGGATCAATTTCAGGTAGGGATTATATTCCTTGCTTAATGCAGGTGGGGGGAGGAGGGCAGGGTTGGGGTGTTATATTTTAATAGCATTTAAAAAAAAATAAGTACCTACCAGATTACAGCCCAAAATTATGCGATTTTTTCTTCTCCTTTCAACAGATCAGTGCATTCTCAACACTGCCCAAGCTGTTGGATAACAAGACTAGCTAGCTTGGGAGCTTTGCTTTTTTTTATCCACTCACAGCTTAATCTATTTACTTGTTCTTAAGCCAGGGTTCATACTAATGAGATCTCTCTTCTATGTAAACACTGATGGAGGGTGTGGCATTACAGAACTCACCTTGACTCTAAATGAATGACTTCTGACTTATTATTTTACATCTACTAAGACTTCTATGTTATCTGGATTGGGTACTGCTCCTCTTTATACCCACTAGACCCAGCGTGGGACAATTAGAATTTACCAGGAGAATTAGAATTTACCTATCACTCTGCCTATGTTGAGACTATCATTTAAGATAACAGGAATTTATCATACCAGTTTTCCCTCAAGGTGGCAAGTGTGACCCTTTCAGTATACAGAGAGCAAGAAGCTCAGAATCACCCTGGTGCAGATAATAAATAAGAAGGACCTTGTCGGTACCATCTAGATTACATGAAGCCCATGAAATTAAGATGAATTATTATTATTATTATTATTATTATTATTATTATTATTTTGCTTTTTTGGGTCACACCCGGCTATGCTCAGGGGTTTCTCCTGGCTCTGCACTCAGGAATTACTCCTGGCGGTGCTTGGGGGACCATATGGGATGCTGGGAATTGAACTCGGGCCAGCTTGGGCTGGCCGTGTGCAAGGCAACGCCCTACCTGCTGTGCTATCGCCTCCAGCCCAAGATGTATAGATGTATTATTTTATATCAGCCCTCTCTCTCTCCAGTGTTTTACATAAGAGATAATCTGGGTAGAAGGAATTAGTCCTTGGCATAATCCTTTGTAGTAGGGTATGACACCACCCTTTGACACTCCTCTACTATCTAGAAGCTGCTTAGGGTTCTTTGTTGACAGGACCCTCCCTGAATTTAGGATTACTTCTGTGTATATAAGGGGACTGACTTGAGGTACTACTCTCTCCTTGGTGGGACTCCTTTCTGGTAGGACCATTTTTGGTAGGACTCTCTCTTTGGTGGGATCCTCTTTGGTGGGACTCCTCTATGTGGTGGAATCCTCTTTGGTGGGAGACTTGGACTCTAGTGTATGGTCTAATCTGACCAGAACTAGAGTTCTTCCATTATTATATTGGATTGCGATGGTAGAACTTTTGTACTATTAAAAGCCTTTTTTGGAAGTGTGTTGAGTTTTCATCCATTCCCCAGCGGCCTCAGAGGTAGAAAAGAACTTCTGACCTGACACTGTTGGGGCCCCCACCAGCTCCCTGACACATGACTGTCATTGTTAAGCTTTGTTCTACTGAGTAAACATTTTGTTTGAGGGGGTTGGAGAGGGGGAAGATGATCCTGCAGTTGCTCTAGAGTTTGTGCATTAGAGATGATGGAAAAATGGAGCAAGGTTTTCTTGGACTAACTTGATATTAAACAGTCATTACAAGACTAAGAGTTATTATTACTCAGGTTGAATGGGCTGTACTGTTCTAGCTGATCTTCAGGAATGCCTAGAAATTTAAACCAGAAGAAAGTGTGAGAGTGTCCTTTTCCACTAAAGATGAAAATGACTCAAGCTATAATATCCTTATTTTTTTAAATTTCATTTAACGATATGATCTATCATTTCCAGAGATCTAAAGTTGATGACAAATCATGTAACTTGAAGCTTAGTTTCCTATGCTTCAAGTTACATGATTCCTGAGACAAAAAAGACACACAGACATCCGCTTATCTGGGTATATACTGTGAAGTAGTTGAAAATGCAATTAGGAGGCCTGAACGATAGTTCAGCAGGTAGGGTGTTTGCCTCATGTGCAGCTGACCTGGGTTTTATCCCCCGCATACCATATGGTCCCTGGAGCACTGCCAGGAGTATTAAACAATTTACGGCTAAGAGAAGGAACTCTTTGTGCTCTGGGGTCATTCCTGACTCTGCTTACTGATCAATCCTGGAGGTGCTAAGATACTGTATGTGGTGCCAGGGAACAAACTTGGATTCATTACAGGTAAGGCAAACATTGTATATCCCATATATCCAGGGCCAGAAATATACACAGCTACAAAACTATGTGGCACTCCAATTAAAATAAAAAACATTTTCTACTCCAAGCTATACCTTTTCAACTACCAGCACAACTACTTCACAGAAACAGATAGACATACAGATTTCCAAGTCTATATTCCCAGACACCTTTATATGTTTCTATGATAAATCTGGCTTATTGTTTTTGGTGGAGTAGTGGGTAGAAGTTCATCTGTCCTTGCTAATTTACCAGCCTCCTTATTCCAAGAATTGTTCCAGGACTGTACTTTCTTCTGAGGGAAAAACATCCATGCCTTAATTTTTTAAATATAATTTGAATATTTGTGAGAAAACTCTTATGTGTTTGTTACAAACTTCCTTATCAAAATAAAAACATATATTAAATAATGTATATGAATTTAAATATAAGGAAATAATATAGGATCCTATATCATCACAATCATGGAATGCACAGTCTATTAACCATAAATATGGTTAAACAAAAATATATAACATATAACTAATCAAAAGAAATTCAAAGGATAGGGTGAAAGACACAAAACAAACTATTGATAATTGTGATAAAAGCTACATAAAAATGCAAGTTTATAGATGTTGACATTTTAAGGTGATATAATTTTTTAAAACTAGGAGAAATATATTAAATCTTGGTTAAATCAGGAGTACAGTGTGTCTTATACAAAATCTGATAAGTATCATTACTACTTTAAATATTAAATATTTCACCACTTGTCTAAAGAACTATAAAAACATATTTAGACTTAAAAGACTTTTCTCATTATACATAGAATATTCCACATATGGTTCAAAGTTAAAATTATAAATAATGCTAAAGTTGTAGACATTTTTAAATTTTTTGAAATATATTCCTTTTGGCTAATACATAAATTACATAATAACATATGTTTTACAAGTTTCTCATAAGACTATAATGTTCTCTGCTTTGCTTAAGATGTTATTCTTCCCAGTTTCTGGAATATAGTAGGTTCTCAGTAAACATTTGTTAAATGAAGGAAATGTTACTGTTAGGTTAAGACATGTGCAGAATACCTTAATTCAGGTTTCTTCAAGAGTAGATATTTCTATTAAAATTGATTTAGTCTACAGTCATTGTTAAAAAAACAATTCTCGGTGCTCCTTGAAAATCTCCATATGTGCTTTATTTCCATGAACAGAAAGCACACTCCATTATACCTAGGGCTGCTACCCACATCCCATCCCCAGTTCCAAAAGAAAAATAATTCCTGATATCACCCACTTGGGGAAACTTTATTTTAGAAAATTCTTGCACATTTACGTAAGCATTTCAAGAATTTTCTTGATGTTTCAATGTTTTCTCAATTTTCACGACTTCAATATTTTATCATTTGTGAAATAATGCGTAGGCATAAGCGATCTACCATTTGTATGATATGGATGACATTGCATAAATATTATTAAAGTACATTAACATTTCATTGGATTAAGACAGTTTCCTTTAGAAAGTTCTATGAAAATGATTGGACTTTATAGCTGTTGTTTTTCCATAATGTATGCTTAGCAAATTAACATATACATATATTCACACACTTTTTTAAGTGAGGTTCTTGAAACAAATGTTTTTCTAAATTGAAGTTCTCTCAATAAGTCATATCATTATTAAAACTTTTAAAATTTAATTTTATTATAGTGTAAGTAGTTACAACATATTATTTTTTCCCTTTTTTTGCCATATCAGCAGTGCTCAGGGGTTATTCCTGGCTCTGCACTCAAGAATTACTCCTGGTGGTGCTGGGGAACTATATGGGATGCTAGGGATGGAGCCCTGATTGGCTGTGTGCAAAACAAACACCCTACCAGCTGGACTATTGCTCCAGCCTTAACAGGATTAAAATTTATAATGCTAATATACAAACCTGCTCCACCTACCTATCACCACCAAAGTGCACATGACCCTCCAGCCCTGTTTTTGTATCTCTTCCAGTCTTGGACTTCATTCCCATCTCTCTGTTCAATGATTGCCTCTGTGTTACTATGTCAAAGTTTTGTCATTCTTCTTATGTCTATGTATTCCAGAGTGACCTATTTTAAAGAGAATAAACAAAATCATAAGTCATTTATTTATGTATTTATTTATTTATTTATTTTTGGCCCTGAAAGAACAATCCAAAATCAAGTATGGGCATTGTATTTCTTAAGTATTTGTGAATTTGTAGTTAGATTTTAGTAAACAAAATAGAAGAGTCATCTTTCATATGAACTAAACACATGTTAAAAGGCTTTGGTAATTTACATACCGTAAGATGTGTCATTTATTTCTTTTTAGGTTTTGTGTCTGCACTCAGCAACACTGAATATTGACTTCTTGCTCTGTGCTCAGATATCACTCCTAGCAGTGCTTAGGGACCATGCGCAGCAGTAGGGGATTGAACTGGAGTCAGCCATATGCAAGGCAAGTACTGAAACTGCTATGCATTCTACTCTCCTTTCATTCCTATTTTGCATTTCCACTAACCTTAGAGCAAAACAGCTTGCTTTATGAGACCCTCTATGAGAGGCTTTGCCTCTATTTGCTTCATCACAACTTATCTTTTCACAATCACATGTTCAGTCCTCATAAATTCTAATCTCAGGTATACAGAACGCCTATTTTTTTATAAAAATAGTATACTATCTATCCTTTTAGATCTTCACAAACTGGAGTCTAAGTATGAATCACTATTTATTTCCCTACTGCCTATCCCTCCTTCTTATCTGTTACTCAGCTTCCAAGTTTCTACTTGATTTATTTTTTTTTTGGGTCACATCCAGCGATGCTAAAGGGTTACTGTTGGCTCTTTGTTCAGGAATTACTCCTAGCAGTGCTCAGGGGAACCATATGGGATCCCCAGGATCAAACCCTGGTTGGCTGTTTGCAAGGCAAACTCCCTACTAGCTGTGCTCTAGCTCGAGTTCCCAAGTTTTTACTTTGAATATTGCTTCAGCAACATCATTGTTGCCCTGAAACTATGTTAGTTTCACCTATCTTTTAATTTTATCCTAGTAATCATTTCTCCTTTTCATAATACTTCTATCTCAGCACACTTAAAATTTTAATTGTCTATCATCCCAAACCAAATACAAGCAGAGCTCTGTATATCTTTATTTCACAGGTGAATTTCAAAGATTGTATAAAAAGAGAAATTACTACATGAACACATATTTAAAAAATGGGAACAAAAACAATAATCACCACACTGTGTATTAACAGTATGACGTTGGAAAGGTTATGGGGTATATTTGTAGGCATGTCAAAGTTTTACCTGAAGTAGTAGGGATTATGCTAAAATTAGAATTAGAAAAGTAATAAAGAAGTAGATTCAGCAAGTAGAAATTTGCCTTGCTCACAGACAGCGCAGGTTCACTTCTGAGCATTACATATCTAAAACTAAGCCTTACCAGGAGTGATCCCTAAGGACAGCCAGGAGAAAATGCTGTGCACTGCCTAGTGTGGCCCCAGAACCAAAATGTAATGAATAAACAGACAAATAAAAAAAAAGGTCTACAAAAGGCCCTGCTGTGTAATTTTTTTTAAGTAATTCCTGGGCCTAGCAGGCTATGTATAGTAATTACATTGTTTTGAAACAAAATACTTATGGAATGTTATGAAGCAGAGAGGTCAAGGATGAGTCCCAACATATATAAATTAGCAACAACTTAGGATATTGGAAAGAATGTGCTTTCACAACACTGTTAGTAACTAAATTCAATAAAACTTTCTGAAAAGTAATCAATCATTGCTATCGACATATTACATTAAATCCTGATGTCTATATGTTTGAATGTTGTTGTAGCTACAAAATTGCATTACCAATAATGTAACATTAAAATCTTTATGAAATCATTTTATTTTATTAATTATTGTACATCAATCATATTGCAGAAAGAAGTTAAAGGGAAGCTATGAAGATAGAGCATATCCATTTTTTTTTCTCCAAGAATGATATAAAAGCATTATGATCCTTTTTTGTTTTTGTTTGATTTTGGACAACATGCAGTATCTCTCATTACTTACTTGGTGCACAGGGATCACTCCTGATGGGGCTAGACTTAGTGTATGCTGGGGGTTGAATAGTTGAATGAATGCATCTTAACCCTGTAATATTTTTTCAGCACTATGAATAATTTTGGAAGTGATACATTTAAAATGAACTTAAACCTTTATCTGTCTTAGTTGTGTATATTACATAGTAAACTATGTCCCAATTTAGTATCTTACTCAGCACAATTTATTATTTTTTCAGCACTGTGAGTAAGGAATCAAAGTATGATTTAGCCAATTCTTCTGCTTTAGTTTCTTTCTTAAAACAGCCAAAGTGCCACCCAGGACTGTTGATTTAAATGAAGAAATATAAGATCACCTTCTTAAACTCACTCTATTTATAAAAGGATTCACTTCTTTAAGGATTGTTAGACAGAGGTCAATTGCATATTCCTGTTTCATGACCTAGTCTGCAATGCAACTTATAATGTGTCAGCTTATTACATAAGAAGAAAGAATGAAGTAAGAAAAATTAGACCAAGTGTAGTGTCAACCAAAGGTATATCAAATATTTTTAAGGGAAGCAATTATTGTAGGTTTATATATATATACATATATATTATATATGTATTATATATGTATTATGTATGTATATATGCATATATAATACATAATATACATGTATGTGTATATATGTATGTGTATATATGTGTATACACATATATACACATACATATATTTTTCTTTTTATGACACACCCAGCCATGCTCAGGGGTTACTCCTGGCTCTGCACTCAGGAATTATTCCTGGTGGTACTCAGGGGACGATATGGGATGCCAAGAATTGAACCCAGGTCAGCCTCATGCAAGGCAAACTCCCTACCTGCTGGACTATCACTCCAGCCCCCAAAATATAAATTTTTGTGTAAGATTGTTAATATATCTAAGGCAAGACTGGGGATATACATTATGACTGGTAACTACCACTGACTGTAGCTGAAGGACTCCAAGCACTACAGGATGTAGTAAGTGCCTTAGTATTTTTGGTCTGGAGCAGCATAATAGGACCACACTGAAACATTGAACCAGCATGATTGACTGAGTATTACACACACCACACACACATCTATTTATATATATATATATATATATATATATATATATATATATATATATATATAATATGCATGTATAATAACTATATGACATAAAATCACTTACAGATCAATGATGTCTCTATCAAAATCTCACTGCATTTTACATGAATTATAAAAACAATTATTAAAATAGGGTCTAGAGACTCTCAGACATGGGACAGAGCTGTTCCTTGCTCTCCCTGTGCCCAGCCGTTCATGAGGCAGTCGGGAGGCATGGCGAAGTTCTAGCCCTTGCCCACCACCCCGGCAGAGGCTCACAACAAGCCAGAAAACACCCCCACCCCACGGGCGCCATTTTCCACATATGGACTTCCCTCTCGTCAGAACTCCACCCAGCAGACCAGCCCATCACAGCCCGGCTCAAGCGGCCGCAAGCGGCAGCGCGGTTCATCAATAAATGCTTTGTTTGGAGGTGTTTAAAAGAGTATGTCTCCCGCTCGGCAAGCCTGGCAAGCTGATCGTATTGTATTATATGCCAACTTCAGTAACAATTATATTAGGTCATTCCCATGACCTAATATAATCGCTTGAGGCTCTTTATGTTCCTGTAGCAAGCCGATGCCCTTGGCTCTACTGGCATAAGACAGGACATATGGCGATATTACTGGTGCCTGCTCTAGCAAATAGATGATGAACGGGAAGATCGTGATCATGATTAAAATAGGAAATTTTAAAAATTGTGAATAGTCAATTAGATCATGGAAGAAATACAGATGGATTTATTCCACTTACATAGCATTAGGTATATTTAAATTAAAGTTATCACAATAAAGCAGTATAGTTATAAGGAAAATGTAGCCTAATAGAATTGAACAAAGTTTAGAATTTGGTTCACACCTATAATATCAAGTGATCTTTGACAAAAGTGCAATAAATACAATAAGAATATGATGGTTTGTTCAACAAATGCTTCTGGGAATATTGAAATTTCACAGTTAAAAGAATGGTACCAGAATCTTACCATAGACAATTAAAAATCAACTCAGAGAAAATCATCTCATACCACAGAGACAGGCACACATCCGAGAGAGCAAGAACAACTGGTGCTGGCATGGATGCATGCGGAGAGAAAGGGACTCTCATCCGTTGTTGGTGGGAGCTCCAACTAGTACAGACTTTTTGGAAAACAATATGGAAATTTCTCCAAAAACTAGAAATTGAGCTCCCATTTGATCCAGCCATATGATTTCTGGGAATAAACCCTGGGAAGCCAAAAACACACAGCAGAAACACCATCTGCACCTCTATATTTATTGCAGCACTACTCACAATAGTTAGAATCTGGAAAAAAATCTGAGTGCCTGAGAACAGATAGCTGAATAAAGAAACTTGGGACACCTATACAATGGAATACTATGCAGCTGTTCGGACAAACGGAAGTTATGAAATTTTCCTATAAATGGATGGACATGAACAGGATCATGTGAGTGAAATTAGCCAGAAGTAAAAGGACAGATATAGAATTAGAATGACCACATTTATTTGTGTGATATAAATAAATAAATACATATGCATATATATACATATATGTATATATACATATATATACATACATATATATACATACATACATATATATATATATATAATACCAGTATCTCAGGCCAGGGAAAACATGGATTAGGAGGTCTTGTCTATAGGCAGGATCAACAGCAAATATCAAGTGTGTGGGAGTCAGAGGTTAGGTAAAAGAGAGAAGGGAACAGTGTGCTAATAAGCTAATAATCGTTGGAAATGATAATACTAGCCTAGAATTGAACATTGAATATCGGCAAAAGGATATACATGATAACCACTAAATATATGTACTGCAAGTCACGGTATGTAAGAGAGGCAAGAGAGAGAGAGAAAGAGAAAGAGAGAGAAAAAAGAGAAAAGAGATGAAGAACCTGCCATAGAGGCAAGTTAGTGGAGAGGGGAGGGAATTGGTGGTGGGAAATGGGCACTGGTGGAGGGATGTGTGTTGGAACACTGTATAACTGAAAACCAAATAAGAGCATTTTTTGTAATTGTATATCTCATAGTGGTATAAAATTACTTAAAAAAGAAAATCAACACAAAATTGAATAAGAACTTACCTGAAATTATAAAAAGACTAAGAAAAATATAAATAAATGCCTTATGGCATTTAGTGTTGTGTTTATGGAACCAGGGGGCATCAAAAGAAGGCAACAACATAAATAAATGATACTCTATGCATGATCCTAAACAATTTCTTAGTAAGAATTACTTTGACAATGTTTGAAAGAAATCTCCAGAATAGGAGACAATACTTGAAGCCATTGTCTAATATATTTAAGAAACTACTATTTTAGGGAATGCAAACTAAAATAATGATTAAAAATTGGACTAAGGAATTGAACAAACTCTCCTTCAAATAATGCATGTATCAAACAAGACTGTGAAGTAACAATTACTTATAACCTACTGCTGGAAGTAGTCTTTCAACACAACTTTTACATTCTATTTATTTCTGTATGTCATCAAGTCCATTAAATAGCAAATATGGAAGGTATCATATATTATATGAATCCGAATACCAATATATGACTTTGAATCACTTCTTAAGCTACCTATAATAATATCAATGGGAAACCAGTAGTATTTACTCTTTGCCAATTAAATTTGTTTAATTATTTATTTTCTGTGTGACTTTGGCATGTTGTTAGAATAGCAGCCAGATTACTATTTAATTACTGCATTAGCAACAACAATTGCCTATTTTATAACTATTGTAAACAAAACATGGTTTCTCAATTTTGGCAGTAATGACATTTTATACCAGGTAATTTTCTCTTGCAGAAATTTATGCTGTGCATTGTAGAATGTTTAAAAGCATTCCTGTCTTCTACCCATTAGACACCTGCAGTGCAATTTTAGTAGTGATAACACTCTGTAGCCATGCAAATAGTTGCTGCAATGCAAAGTCTCCATTTCAGAACCAATCATTTAAATGATTTATTGCATGTGAAGTTATTAAAATATTGTAGGTAAACTATATAGTTTCTCTGTATATAATATCATTTGGTTTCTATTTTTCTGGTCCCATAGATATAGAAGGAATATAAACTCAAACAAAATATAAAACAATGAGAAAGAGGTCAGAACCAAAAGATAAGTTCAGCATAGTATAGGAAGTGCCCTAGGCAGAATGCTTTATTAAACTCTCATAGGTGTCTGCCCAGTTACTTTATACACTGCTTGAAATTCTGGTGATCACACTTATTTATACTAATAATGTTGGGTCAAAGACACTAGGGAATCTTTTCCAAAACACATAAAACTTTGTGAATAAAACATTTCAATAATATTTAATAATGCTGTTATAGAAATCTATTCAAATTTCACCATTAAATGTATAACTCTTCTGTTTGGGACACATCAGTAGTATACTAAAGAACCCTGAATGGCAAATGAATTAACACCTGAGTTAAATATTTATTTATGTCAGACAAAGAGGTAGTAATAAAGAAATGTATACCTCAGTATGAAAAAATGGCATATTTGCATTTTGAAGGCTGGTGCTCATACAATTATAACTCTATTTCATACCTTTTTTTTTTGCTTTTTGGGTCACACCCGATAATACTCACAGGTTATTTTTGGCTCTGCACTCAGGAATTACCCCCTGGAGGTGCTCAGGGGACCATGTGGTATACCGGGAATCAAAGCTGGATAGACTATGAGCAAGGCAAATACCCTATACACTGTGCTATTACTTTGAACCCTAATACCACTTTTAAAGAGAATCTGGACTCTAGAAACTATTTTATAAGCTACAGATTATAAGTTTCTTAATTCAATCGAATGTCATAATGTTTGTGAAATATTTTTTTTCATAATTGAATATATGCCTATTCAAGAGTTGATGATAACACAAATAGTGAAAATGTCAAAGCCAAAGCATATTTTACTAGTAATTTATTATGTGGGTATAAGAAGATGTTATTAAGATTTATCAACTAAGATGTTATTAAGATTTAACAACTATATGTGATAGCTGGTATCTATAATAAAACTTTCTTGCTTATGAAATAGCTTATTAATTTTTTTCTTTTTGTCACACCCAGTGATGCTCAGAATTTACTCCTGGCTCTTTGCTCAGGAATTACACCTGGAGGTGTTTGGGAGACCATATGGGCTGCCGGGGATTGAACGCTGGCTGACTATGTACGAGGCAAATGTCCTACCCATTGTGCTATCACTACCATCCCGAAATCACCTATTCAGAATCAACGACATCATTCTCCAAAATCTAAGTGAATAAAAGAGACAATGAGATAAAGGTATGTCATTCTAAGGTGCAGATTATATAACTGAGATTAATCATCTAAACGTTATCATGAATTTTGCTACCAAATGTATACATAGAGACATGGTAAGTGCTAACAGGACATGCAAATTCGACATAATGTATTGCATATTTTGGAAAAGTATACATTTTCTCTTTTTTCCACTTTATTTTCACCCTCGTTATTTTAGAGGATTAGTCTTTCAAGCTTTTAAAAGACTATATTTTATTCTTTAAAGTTTTATAACTTATAATTTGTTATCTTGTCGGGAATGCCGCTGGGGTCCCCGGCAGTGTCAGGACAGAAGTTCTCTTCTACCCCCGAGGACGCTGGGAGAACAGATGAAAACTCACGAGTCTGGTGCAGTTCCAAAAAGGCCTTTAATAGTACAAAAGCTCTTCCACAGCACTCCAAAATAATGAACAAACTCTAGCTCTGTTCTGAACTTAGACCATACAAAAGAGCCTAAGTCTCCCACCAGAGAGAAAGGATCTCACCTGAGCTGAGTCCTACCCAGAAGAAGGAGCAAAAGGCCAAAGAGCAAAAAGCCAAAAGAAAAAGGCTGAGGAGCCAAAAGCCAAAAGCGAAAAGGGCCTAAAGCAAAAGGCCAAAAGCCACAGGAGCCAAAAGCTGAAAGTTACAAGGCCCAAAGTGAAGGGGCCTCAAGTCAGTCTCCTTATACACACCAAAGTAATCCAGGGAGGGTAGTGTCAACAAAGAACCCTAAACACATACTATAGCAGGTATAAACAAAGGTTAGCCAAGGTCTATCCTTTCTACTGAGATTATCTCTTATGCAAAACACTGGAGAGGGCTGATATAAAGTAATACATCTTAATTTCATGAGCTTCATGTAATCTAGATGTTACCCACATTTCCTTCTTATTATTATCTGCACCAGGGTGATTCTGAGTATCTTGTTCTCGTGTACTGAAAGGGTCACACTCACCTGCTTAGAGCACTAGTATGATCCTTCCTATAGTCTTCCTATAGTCTCAATGTAGCCAGCATGGTAGTCTCCTGGTAAATTCTAACTGTCCCACGCTGGGTGCAGTGGGTATAAAGAGGAGCTGTGCCCAATCTAGAAAATATAGAAGTCTTAGTAGATGTGTAAGTCAGAAGTTATTCAGTCAAGGTCACCTCTGTAACTGCCACACCCTCTAGCAGTGCTTACATAGTAGAGAGGTCTCATTAGAATGAAACTTGGCTCAACTAGATTAAGCTGGGAGTGGGCAAAACAACAAAACTCCCAGAATAGCTAAACCTGTCCTCCAACATTATCTCACAGGAAAAGATTCACAATTTCAGAGTTCTTCACTGAAGATATTCTTTAATTAATTTATATGTTTATTCAAAGTCTAGTAAGATGAAATTATAAAGACTAATAAGATATATTCTGGGTTTTAAAAAATTGCAGCAGAAAATATATATGAGAAAATAATACTTTCCACTATGCAGAACATAAAGCAAGATATATGCTTGCTTCCTATTAGGAAAAGTAAAATTAAAGTGGAACACTAGCAACACATATGACTAGTAAGAAGATGGAAGAAGTATTTTGTCTCATACTTGGAGTATATGCATTTACAACATTTATTATTTACAACAGAGAAAGAATGGAAATAATAATTTGACCAGATACTTCGTGCTCAAATAAAGCTAGAGTGATTTTGTTCAGGTAATTGTATATGGCTGGCAAAGTTGCTCTAAACAAACAGATTGGAAAAGGCAGTTTCAATGAAAAAGAAAATAGATCGAAGAGTCAATTAAATCTATTAATATTTTAGTGCTGGTAATTGCTTTTGAACCCACTCTTCATTCTTCTTTTGAACATGTGTAATATCAGCTTCTGTGTAAGTTTCCCCAAACTACCATAAAAAGCACCAAAAAGTGTTGAAGTATAACAAGGTAACTTTATTCTTTTAACTTTGTAAGCAAGATATTTTGCTAATTTCTCCATAGGGTCATTCATGCTCCATTAAGGTATCTAGGGAAGATTTTTTCCCCTCTTATTATTTACTGATAGCTGTCAAAACTTGCTGTTCCTTGCTAATGCCGTTATAATTTAAATTCCAACCTCTGTCTTCATCTGCTTCTCCATACTTTGACAGATATACACATTTTAATGTACATATGTGCTACAAAACAAAAGTATATTTAAGTAGAAAAAAATACTTACTCTTGCTGATGGAATCGTTATCATGAAAATAAATTGTTTATACTATAAAGGGTTTTACCTATGTAAAGCCAACTGACAGCTCTGATTTAATCCATTAGTCATTCTTATTTCATGAAGAATTGAAAATATACAAGAGATATAGAGCATATTGTGAACATAAACCTCTGCCCTGTGATTACTTGATGAATAACACAAATGGAGTAAAGCCAGATGTTAGAATTGTGGTGCTGAAGAACAGGTGGTACTTTACACATGGCAGATGCAGGAGGGTAGAATCAATAATGCTATTAATGTAGAAATAAAGCTTTAGTGTGGCTACAAAGGAACAAGGAGGGCATATATTACTGAGTGCAATGCCTCTTAGAAAGTGAAAGGACAGAATTTGATATTACAATCTCCCTCCCATCTACCTTTCAATTTATGTCAGCTTCCATCTTTTCACACTGAAAATATGAAAGTCATATTTGTGACCTAAACCGAATAGGACGATTACACTTGAAGAGATGTGGCCCACTGCCAGAAATTTTTATCTTCATTGTCTACTCAACAACATCCACATACAAAGAAGATGAAATTGAGAAATTCTACATGGAATTGGAGGAGTTCTATAAAAAAAGATCACACCTTCTACAAGATTATAGTCGGTGATTTTAATGCCAAGATAGGACCAAGAAGATTGGCTGAAGAAATCCACATCGGGACCCATGGCCTAGAATGGAACGAACAGGGTGAGAGACTATCTGAGTTCATCATGTCCACCAAGATCATTCATGGGAACTCACAGTTCCAGAAAGCTGAAGCAAAACTTAGGACATGGGAATCTCCTGGCTGACAGTTCCACAATAAAATTGACCACATCATCTTCAATAGACGGTTTTGTCTGACAGATGTAACTGTTGTCCCCAAATTCCAAACAGGATCAGACAATCGTCTCCTTCGTGCAAAATTCTACTTCCCGCAACGGGGAGAAAAGGCTGCAAAGTTTAAGAAGAGAACTCCCAGAACAACCACCAACTGGGAACTCTTTGGCACCATTGCAGCAACATGGGAAGATACCATCATTGACGACATCGATGAAGAATACAACCGACTGGTTCAGCACCTCCATGATTGTGCAAAGAATGCCAAGAGAGAGAAAGGCACAAAAGGACGCCTTTCTTCAGAAATTCTCAAACTCATTCACCAACGTGGCAAGGCACGAGCCTCAGGAGACCAAATGCTAACGTCCAAGCTTGCTAAACGGTGCAGAGAAGCGATAAAAGCAGACCTCAAAGACAGAAGAACAGAAATACTGGAAGATGCAGCAGAAGCCAGGAAAAGCATTCGCACTGCCTGCCTGTCCTTCGCCAACTATAAGACCAAGATGACTGCCCTCCGACGCCCTGATGGATCTATCCCATCTTCCAGAAAGGCAATGGAGAAGATTATCCAGGACCTCTACTCAAATCTCTTTGATAGCCACATCCACCTGCCCACATACCAAATTCCACAGGATGGATATATCATTCCCAACGTTCTCCCTTCTGATATCCGACATGCCATCTCGTCGGTCAAGAAGGGAACAGCACCAGGCCCAGACAAAGTCAGACCCGAACACCTGAAGAATCTGCCGTTGGTACTCATCAATACACTATCTCGGCTCTTCACACGCTACCTGTCCGAATGCAAGGTACCCTCCCAATGGAAAACCAGCAGGACAGTTCTACTGTTCAAGAAGGGAGACATTCACGACATCAGCAACTATCGCCCCATCTGCCTGTTGTCTGTCATCTACAAGCTGTTTACACGAGTCATCCTGAACAGGATTAGCAGAACACTAGATGAAGTACAACCATGCGAGCAAGCAGGCTATCGGAAAGGATTCAGCACAGTCGACCATATCCACACAGTTACCAAGCTCATCGAGGTTTGTAGGGAGTACAAGATGCTGCTCTGTCTCACGTTCATTGATTTACAGAAAGCCTTTGATTCTGTGGAGACTGAAGCAGTCATCGAAGCCCTAGCCAAACAGGGTGTTCAAACCCAATACATCAAGATCCTTCGTGAGCTGTATTACGGATTCACCACCAGGATCTCACCATTCTACAAAGAAGTGATCATTAATGTGAAAAGAGGGGTTCGACAGGTGATACCATTTCACCAAAACTCTTCAGCTCCACCCTCGAGAACATCATGCAACACTTAGAATGGGAGGGAATGGGAGTGAAGATAGATGGTCGGCAACTACACCACCTCTGCTTCGCTGATGACAGTATATTTGCCTGGCCATGTTGAATCTCTAAGTAATTAGACCAGAGAAAAAATGCTGTTTGCCTCCAAACAAGCAAGCATGGCTTTCTGAAAACTCAAAGGCAGATAATATACAAACGACCATGAACTAAAGATGAGGCTTTTGTGAAGGCTTGGAGAAATATTTAACTAGATGCAACTTGTTTGCAAAATAAAGGTGGTTAAGCACATTAACGATAACAATGTTTTAAAGAAAAATGGGGATTCAGCAAATATTCAAAGTATTCCATAGTATCTACAAATATTGTACATATTATAATATAGGTCATATATAATATAGGTCTTATGATACAGGTCATAGGTGTGTTCTATCAGATAAAGACAGAATTGGTAAAGAAATCACCCAGATAACAAACGGGCAATTAAGATATACACCGGTGTTTATAGAGGTGTCCACACATATGCCTGGAATAGGAAGCAGTATAAGGTCTTAAGCCAGTGTGGATGTTACAGAAGTCTGCAGAAGCCAATCAAGAAAGTGACATAGATTTTGCAGATGCCACCACAAATAAGAAACTCTGCATCTGTTGTGCTTATTCAAAAGTGAGACCTTAAATCAGAGAAATCTTAAGAGCTCCCCCTTTAACTCACTTGGAAATAATGATAGAAAATATATAAGAACTTAAAATAAATATTTCAGATACATGTTTTTAAATAATTAATTTAGATTTTGTGTCTACTCCCGGCAGTGCTCCGTGTTTTCTGCTCAGGGGACTCATGTGGTGTAGGGATCAAGCCAAAATAATGAAAACTAAGGCTTTACCACTTTGTACTGTTCTCTCCCAGCCTCTGCAATTAGATACAATAATCTAACAATGACTTATTTTAAGAAGTCTAGAAACACAAGAACACTTTCTTCTGAGGGAATCTTTCTTCTTCTCATTTAGGTAGATGCTTTTTTAATGAATATTTGGGACTGGCTCATTTTCATTTCCCTGACAAATATAAGAATGAGTCTAAAAAGCATTGATTTTGGACTGGACTATAGTATATAGTCAAGGTGTTTGCCTTATACGTGCTGACAACTTTATATTCCCAATACCTTGTGGTTCCCCAATTACTTCTGTATGTAAACCTGTAGTTACTGAGTGGTTCCTGGAATGTCAGAGCCCAAGTCACCACCACATCCTCCATCTTCTCAATTGTCCTACAGCTTGTTTGGCAAGGGGACCTGTATCTCCTGTGCAACATTTGGATTTTTGGTTTGTTTTACTTTATGGGTCACACTTAGCCATGCTCAGTGGTTACTCCTGGCTCTTCACTCAGGGATCCTGATGGCTATTTGGAAAGATCCCTAGGCTACCTTTTATTCTCAGGAACTTATTTATTGCTCTCTGCTCTGTTGACTCTGGTACTGCTCTGTGGACAATATGCAGTGTCAAAGATTGAACCAGGTTTAGTCAGGTGCATAGGAAATGTCTTAACCTTATACTATTTTTTTTGGCCCCAAATATGGAATTCCTTTCTTTGGTTAAATTTTTTTACTAGTTATTCAAAACAACATAAGTTGTTTTCCTAATTTAGTTTAAAACAGTTACATGATTCTTATTTCCTCTTGCATGCATGCATATTGAATCATAACATTCAGAAAATGAATAAAAGGTACAGTGAATGAATTTAAATATAAATATAGAAAGGTTGAAATAGATATGAATAATTGCTTGTATAGATCAATTTTAAATATAAAAAGTAACAAATGGGGAATCATAAGCTAAGAACAGTCTTTGATACTATTAATAATTAGTGATGAGATTTTTTGAACTTGTGAAAATGATCATACATGCAGTGATCTATTAAAAACTTTTCTGTTGTAATAGATATGACAATTAATTTTTTCTGCTTGGGAGTCACATTTCAGTACTAACAAAAAATCAAAATAGTGAATAAACTGAAATTGACAATTCGTTTTAAGCATTTTTTAATAAGAAAAAGGAGAATGGCTCTACATAAACTATTGGAGAATATGGTTTAAAAAAAAACTTGTATTAGAGTCAAGCAGTAATGAAGAGGGCTGAAGAGACCAAACACTCCTGAAGAGACACTGTAGTGCAAACCAGTGAGAGGGGAAACATAGCAGGAAAATAGCTCAATAGGCTGGACCACAAACTTTCAGTGTAGAAAAAACTGACTTATTCTTTGGCAATGCATTGTCACCAAGTAGTAAAGAGCAATCCCAACCTCTGAAATTATGGAGAGTGATTTCCAAAACAATTTCTCACTAAAATAAAAAACAACTAAATTTTAACAGATATATTAGTGTCCTGTCAATGAAAACAAGTCTAAACATTGAATGTTTGTTTGCGTGTTGATAGTTCAATGATACTTAATGAACAATCTGTGTCATATATTGTTTTTACGATGATCTTGGTTGATGAAAAGATGGATGCCATTGAAAGAGAGTGGCATTATTAATGACTCATGAAAATGGGAACTAGAAAAAATGTGTTATCAATAAAAGTAGAAAAGAAAAGAAAATATGTTAAATTATGAAAAAGGTAGATTAAGTTAAATTGTGATGAATGTGTGGGCTGAATTATGACAAAATCTAACATGACATTAGGATTCTAAACCTTATTTCTGCAGCTCTCTGCAGAGAGGATAATCTGGGATTCTTATTCAAAAAATGAGATTTTACCGCCCTGCTAAAAAGAAACGTTATAGTACTCTCTGGAATTTAGCTGATATTTGTTAAGACTGTTTCCTGAAACAGGCTGTTTCCTGTTTTAGGTGGTTTGCATCTAATTCTTCCCAATGTACTAATAATTAAGCAACTTGCTTGCATTGTCCTAACATTGACTACCCTAATAAAATCACTTGATCACTGATATCCCGTTTTTCGTCAATTTAATTAAGCTTAACGCCAGTAACATTTCCATTTGACCCTATCACGTGTCAGTGTAGCCCAATGGTTTCTGCTTGCTTCAGGAATATGAAGAGCCTCAAACCACTCATTCAGGGTCTTGATGAAATAGTCTGACCATCTTATAGGTGAGCGATGACATGATCTATTGATGTCCCATGGGATCCAGGTGGTAACGGCTATAGCCCTATTATAGTCTCCAAATAGTATTACATGTCCAGGCCATCTGATTTTCGACGACTTAGCAAACAAGACAGCGTCTCTGACTCTGGATCGTCGACAGAGGTTGGAATCCAGATTCCTTCTCTCACTTAAGTGAGGCATGATATTCCAAGCATAGCTCTTTCAATAACTCTTTGGGAGACCCGAATAGCATTCTCATCCTGCTTTCATAGGGCCCAGGTCTCTGAGGCATATGTTAATGCAGGGAGTACAGCGGTGTCAAAAAATGTACCAGGAGCCAGAGGTTCTTTCTCTTTAGCTATTTCTTTAATGCTCTTGAAGGCGATCCATGCTGCTCTCTTCCTCCTGCACAGCTCAGGTTTTAGGTCATTCATCATGTTGACTTCTCAACCTAGGTACACATAACTGCTGCATTCAGAAATGTTTGTTCCATCGAGAGTGAATGGGACTCTGGAACTAGTTAGTTTTTCATGAACATTGTTTTGTTGAGATTCAGCTGTAGACCTATCTTTCTACATTTTTGGTCGAAGTCAGCCAGCATTCGTGCCGCTTGGTATTATTAGAATAATGACATCAGCAAAGCAGAAGTGGTGTAGTTGCTACCCATCTATATTCACTACCATTCCTTCCCATTCTAATTGTTGCATAATGCTCTTGAGGGTGGCACTGAAGAGTTTTGGTGAAATGGTATCACCCAGCCAAACTACTCTTTTGACATCAGTGATCATTTCCTTGTAGAATGGTGAGATCCTGGCAGTGAATCTGTAATACAGCTCACCAAGGATCTTGATGTATTGGGTTTGAACACCCTGTTCAGCTAGCGCTTCAATGACTGCTCCAGTCTCCACAGAATCAAAGGCTTTCTTTAAATCAGTGAACGTGAGACAGAGCTGCATCTTGAACTCTCTACAAACCTCAATGAGCTTGGTTATCATGTGGATATGTTCTATTGTACTTAATTCTTTTTTGGAAGCCAGCTTGCTCACATGGTTGTCCATCATCTAATGTTCTGCCAATACTGTTCAGGATGATTCGAGTGAACAGCATGTAGATGACGGACAACAGGCAGCTCAGTCGATATTTGCCAATGTTGTGGATGTCTCCCTTCTTGAACAGTAGAACTGCATTACTGGTTTTCCATTGGGGGAGCACCTTGCATTCGGAAAGGTAGCTTATGAATTGCTGAGCCAGTGTATTGATGAGTACTGATGGCAGAATTCTTCAGGTGTTCGGGTCTGACTTTGTCTTGGCCTGGTGCTGTTCAGTTCTGTACCAACAAAATGGCATGTTGGATTTCAGAAGGGAGAAAGAAATATCCATACTGCAGAATTTGGTATATGGGCAGGTGGACATGGCTACTAAATGATCTGAGTAGAAGTCTTGAATAATCTCCTTTGCCTTTCTGAAAGATGTAATAGATCCATCAGAACATCGGTGGGCAGTCATCTTGGTCTCATAGTTGGCTAATGACAGGCAGGCACTGCAAATGCTTACAGGTTTCTGCTGCATCGTCCAATATTTTTGTCTTCTCTCTTTAAGGTCTTCCTTTATGGCTTCCCTGCACTCTTGCTAGCTTGCACAATAGCATTTTGTTGCCTGAGGCTCACGTCTTGCTATTGGCAAATGAGCTCGAGAGATTTTTAAGACAGGCATCCTTTTGTGGCTTTCTCTCTCGGCATTCTTTGCACAATCATGGAGGTGTTGAACCAGTCAGCTGTATTCTTCATGGATGTCATCAATGATGGCATTTTCCTATGTTGCCGCAATGGTGCCTAAGAGTTCCCAGTTGGTATATGGGCAGTTCTCATTTTGGGAGTTCTCTTCTAAAACTTTGTAGCCTTTTCTCCCTGTTGCATGAAGTAGAATTTTGCATGAAGGAGACGGTGGTCTGAACCTGTTTGGAATTTTGAGACAACAGTGACATTGGTCAGACAAAACCATCAATTTAATAGGTTGTGGTCAATTTCATTGTGGATCTGTCCACCAGGAGATTCCCATGTCCAAAGTTTTGATTCAGTCTTCTGGAACTTTGAGTACCCATGAATGGTCTTGGTGGACATGATGAACTCAGATAGTCTCTCACCCTGTTCATTCCATTCTAGTCCATGGGTCCCGATGTGGAGTTCTTAGGTGGATCTTCTCAGTCCTATCTTGGCATTAAAATCACCAATTATGATCTTGTAGAAGGTGTGATCTTTGTAAAACTCATCCAGTTCCATGTAGAATTTCTCAAATTATTCTTTCTTGTATATGAATATTGGTGTGTAGACAATGAAGATAGAAACAGCAAGCAAGGGGCCACATCTCTTTAAGTGTAATCATCCTATTGGTTTGTTAGGCATTCAAATAAATCAATTCTCACGGCCAGGTTCTTGTTGATAAGGAAACCGACACCACCAACGCCTCTTTCATCGCATGCTCTGAGGAACAGTTCTCCGGTGTCAAATATGGCATGATGCAATTGAAGCCTACTTATCTTGGTCAGACCAATAATGTTGTACTTGATCTTTTGTGCTTGCACCATCAGATCCTCGATATATGCTTCTGATGCCAGTGCACATGCATTGAAAGCACCGACAGTCATTTTAGTTCTTCTTCCTTTTGGCAGCCTACTAGTTTGCTGGGCTCATTGAGAGGTGTGGGTCAAATATTCTTGGTAATTTGGAGATAAATTGCATGGCTGTGACAATGGGGAGAGCTGGAAGCTGCTCTGTCTGGTGTATATGCATCTGTGGTTCAAGCATTCATGGACTTGAAATACTTTCCTCTGAAGGAAGGGTGGGTCTCTGAAGGGTGGGTCTCTGTAGGCTTTTCTCTGACTAGCCGAGATGGAGATTGGCTTAGTCTCTTGGGTGGAGTTTTGATGACTTGTGGAGTGTGGATAATGAAAATAACTGCCAGACTGGTGTGGGGGGTTCCTATGGGTTCTTCTGAGGCTCTATTGGGATGGTGGTTTTGGGCCAAAAAGTCACTCTGTCCCTGACCCCTCATAGTCAGTGGAGTGCAGGGAGTGCAACGGGAGAACTGCTAGCTGCTCTGCCTGGTGTATCTGTGTCCCTAATAAAATATTGTAACTGTATTGCAATCATATACAAAACAAAAGCAAACACAAGCAAAACAATATTGACAGAAATAAAGGATGACTTTGTTGGGCTTGTTAGTGAAATGGAGACAGTTGGGAGGAAAATTTTTGAACTAATGGGTACTTTAATAGCATCCTTAAAATACAAAGAACAAAAGAAAATAATTTCAAATGAAAAGAAAGAGAAGCTTGAGCAAACGCAGGTAAAGTGCTTGCCTGACACATGGCTCACCTGGGCTTTACTACTAGTATGGCTGCATACCAGGGTCCCCAGAGAATCATCAGGAGTAATCCCTGTGTTTTATATCTGGAGTAAATCCTAAGCAATACTGCATGTGGCCTTTAAAACAAAACTGGGAAGAATTTCCAAAGACAATTAAACTAGTACTAAAATTTCATGATATCTCCATGCCATATGTAGTGGGAAAACCAGAAGGAGTAGAAGGGAATTATGGAAGTGTTTAAAATCATGAAGACTAAAGATATGTAAAACATTAATGTGAGACTCCAAACAGCCTCAGTTTTTTAAAGGATACCAAATAAAAGACTAAAAAAAAAAAAGAAAGCAAGAGGCTATATTTTAATATCTTTACTATTTTTAAAATAAGATAAAAAAACAACATTACTGAAAATATTATGGGGCAAGTGTAAAAATTAATAATAGAAGATAAAGCAAAGTTGAACCTGTGTCTAACAAAGAACACAAGCAAGAAGTGAGCAAAGTATTGAAATACTGATAGAAAATCCAGTCTAGAATTATGTGTCCTAAAATTTCTGTATCTAAAACAAAGAAGAATTGAGGAATTCTCAGACAAACTAAAATTGAGACTATTGTTTCCTCAGGGAAAGCAAGTTGTAGGGAATTTCTGATTTGAAAATAGTATTGTGAAGAGATCTATAGAGAGAATATAGGCAAAAACTTCAGACTGACTAAAGGAAAGAAAATATGAAAAAAGGAAATATATGAAAATAATTTTAATCTGTAATCTTTCTTAATTAATCTACCTTAATACCTTCTTTGAATAATGATAGAATGCGTTATTTCATGTGAGATTATATTCACTATACATGGAAGAAAATGAGTCAAAGCAGTAATACAAAGGTTTGTAAGAAAAGGTAGGCTCACAAGACTCATGGAGGATATAATGTCATTTTCATAAATGATAGATATCACAAACCTATTTACCTAAGATTCTTTTTTTTAATTTTTATTATATCACCATGAGATATGCAGTTACAGAAGTATTCATATTTGGGTTTCAGTCATACAGTATTCCAGCAGCCATCCCTCCACCAGTGTCCATTTCCCACAACCAATGTCCCATGATTTCCCCCTCTCCCCAGCCTGCATCTATGGCAGGCGATTTTCACTACTCTCTCTATCTCTCTCTCTTCCTTATTTTACACATTGTGGCTTGCAATTCATACAGTTAGAGGTAGTCATGTATATCTCTTTGCCTACTTTCAATGCTCAGTTCTATGCTGGTGTTGTCATTTACAGTAATTATTAGTAATCCTGTTCCTTTCTCTGTATTGCCTAAACTCTGATTCCCACACATTTGCAGTAGGTTCTACCCACTGACAAGACGTCCTGATCCATGTTTTTTTCTGGCCTTGGATATTGGCATCATGGTATTTTTTTTTATATCCAGCAAAAGAATGTAGTCATTCTATAGCTTTTTCCCTCTGGCTAATTTCACTCAGCATGAGCCTCTCCATGTCCATACATTTATAGGCAAATTTCATAACTTCATTTTTCCTAACAGCTGTGTAGTATTCCATTGTATAGATGCAACAAAGTTTCTTTGTCCAGTCATTAGTTCTCTGGCACATTGGTTGTTTGTGGATTCTGGCTATTGTGAATAGTGTTGCTATGAAAATGAAAGTGCAGGTGGTGTTTCTGCTGTGTGCTTTTGGTCTCCCAGGGTATGTTCCCAGGTGTGGTCAAATGAGACTCAATTTCTATTGTCTGGAGGAATGACTGGGTCAAATGAGAGCTCATTTTCTATTGTCTGGAGGAATGTCCATATTGTTTTCCAAAAAGGCTGTACCTGTCGATATTCCCATGAACAATGCATGAGGGTCCCCTATTCCCCACAACCAAGCCAGCACTTGTTCTTGCTCTTTTGGATATGCGCTTAGTCTCTGTGGCATGAGATGATATCTCATTGTGGTTTTGATTTGCATCTCTCTGATAATTAATGATGATGAGAATTTTTTCATATGTATTTTGGAAATTCTAATTTCTTCCTTGTCGAAGGTTTTGTTCATTTCTTCTCTCCATTTTTTTGAAAGAGTTGACTATTTTCTTCTTGTAAATTTCTACCACTGCCTTACAACTACAAGGAAAGATAAACATATGGTACAACATGAAACTAAAAAGCTTTTTCACCTCAAAAGAAACAGTGACCAGGAGACAAAGAGAGTCCACAGAATGGGAAAGAGTATTCGCCCAATAACCATCTGATAAGGGGTTAATATCTAGTATATACCTAAGGTTCATTAAAAATATTTCATTAGTAACAACTGTTGAGGCATAATGCAAAGAGCAATCACATTTGTGTTCTGTCAAACAGACAATAAGATAGAAAGAAATTTTAACTCTCAAAAACAAACTGAGAAAAATTAATCTAATTTTATATTAATAGGAGTTTTGCCCTTAATTGTTGCTATGCAGGCCATGTGACTGTCGTATGCATAATTTAATTCTTGAATACAAGGTCACTATTTATGCAGCCAGATTATTAGATTTTTTATTTCTTTATTTTTTAGTGAAGCAAAGTAGTTTTTGCTGAAAGAAATTTAGTTAGAAAACTGTGAGAGGAAAGATTTGAATAGATTTCTCAAATAGAACATAAGCTTTCTCCAGGGAAAATAAAGCAGAGGAGTGAAAAGATAAAACATGGTTCAATTGTATATTAATTTTTCATATGTTTAGAAATTGCAGTACAGAAAGAAAAAACAATATACACAGCATTATTAGTTTTCCTGTATACCTGACCCATAGACAATGAATAAATTAATTAATATAGGGATTTATGTAATTTTGGCCTTAAGAGAGGAAATCTTAAAAATATCTTTATAGCTATTTTTCCAAATAGATGTTTGGGTTTATTCAGAGAGAAAATGTAATCACCTCAACAGTTAAAAAATTCAACAAATTGGGGCAGGAGTGATAGCCCAGCGGGTAGGGCTTTTTGCCTTGCATGGGGCCAGCCTGTGCCGGCCGGGTTTGATCCCCAGCATCCCATATGGTCCCCTGAGCACCGCCAGGAGTAATTCCTGAGTGCAGAGTCAGGAGAAACCCCTAAGTATTGCCGGGTGTGACCCAAAAAAGCAAAAAAAAAAATCAACAAATTTTCTTCTGTTAAGTGACAGTCCATGTTTTATTTTTCTATGGAAATGTAGACATAGACACTTATAAATTTTATTTAAAATTATCTTTAGGGGCTGAAGAGACAGAGCATAGAGTAAAATGCCTGCATTGAACACAACCAATTCATGTTTGAATCCCAGCATCCCCCTGGGAGCAATTCCTGAGTGCAGTGCCAGGAGTAACCCCTAAGCATCACTGAGTGTGGTCCCAAACAAACAAAAAAATTCAAATTATAATAGTTTTAGCATCCATAATATATATTTATTTAGCTACAAATATATATTTTATATATGATCAAAATGGTATATTAATATATTCTTGCCCTTATTGCATAAATCACTAATTCTTACCTACAATACCTGCTAAATTTCCTTTCAATCTTCATTTCTTTCAGTGTTAATTACCTCCTTTTCTTAAGTACAAATATCATTGAATACCTAGGAAATTATATTAGTATTTTAACCTCATTTCCCATCTCTAAGAGTTTTAGTTGTCTTTTCTTTTTCAGGGTTTCTGCCTCTACATGCAATCAGAGTGTCTGTATGAAACAAAGTTTATTTATGCAAAAATAAAAGTCAATTTATTTCACTCTGGCAGAAGTTCTCACAGTCTTAAATCACAACTTGTCAGAAGAGATTCTCGAAAAGATGACATGCTTTTTATTTCTCCAACTTCATTTAAAAGCTGTTTAGCCTTTGTCTATTCCTTACTAGATAAATTTGAGTATGTTTGTCTTTTTTCACTTCCTCTGTGCAATATTCCATACTGCAGCCTACAGATTAACTTGAGTTTATGTTATAGATTTCTTGAAAAACTCTATCTCTTTTTGTTTTTGACTCTATCCAGCTGTGCTTATGGTTTACTCCTGGCTCTATGTTCAGGGATCACTCCTGGCAGGCTCAAAAGATGGCATGAAAACCAGGACCCAACTACCATACTATCTCTCTAGCTCTTATCTTCAGCCCTCACTTTATGCTCCATAAAGCCAAAGATGTTTCATTTTGCTTTTCTGTTATCCTGGCTGAAATTTGAGTAATGACGGGAGAGCATATTGGATATTTCTTTAGTGACTGTTTTTTGGTCTATTTGATTTAGTCATATTTGCTTTATTTGACCTGCTTATAGAAAATTAGCCAGCAGTATATGTTACCAAATCATTTTCATTGTTTTATCTTGTGAAGCAAAAAATCTAGAAAACATTGTTGCTGAAAGCACATGCTATTACTGACTAAATGCGCACAAACAATTTGGAGTATGTCTATTGGACAATAAAATCAAAGAAACAACTTTTCTATATTCATTTTATTTAACTAGCAGAGTATAATTTGAGATCTATTTTTTATTTTTCAAACTGTGGTATAATAGGCACATTATCATAACAATTTGCGCTAACCTTATTACACTAACCTAAGACTGATTCAGGCTTACTCTTTTTTTGTCTCTGGCTGGAAATGAAAATACACAAAAGAACATTCCTTCAAATTGCTTATATTTAACTGGCAAACTGTAAATTTTCCGGTGTATCTATTTAAAATTAAGATTACCTCAGATTGGGGATTAAATTAGATTATTCTTTTATCAGTATTCAAGATGAGTAATGTCTCTTTCTAACAGATTAATACACAATAGTGACTATATAATAACCATACAATTTCTGAAGTCTCTATGAAGAAAACTTGAGCAAGAAAAACAGTTATTTTTGTCAGATAAGAAATGAATAATTTATTTATAATGATTTGAAAATTTTAGTCACAGAAAAATGTAAAAACACAGGAACTCTTATACATATGCATTTGAAATAACTTTTATAAAACCAGTTTTAATAATGTTCCTGCAGGAGTACAAATAGGATTTAACAATAGAAATAAATTTTAAATGCTCATTTATTATTAACACTGAATGTGTAAACCCTATTAAGAGCAGGAATAGTTTAATAAGACACTATTCTAAGGATATAAATGTGTCAATAACTCTCAAGTGATTGGTATATTCATCCATTCCTCATAAAAAATAAATGGGAATTTAATTCCTGACAAACTCAAATATGAACACTATGTTCTAGAAAAGGAAGCAAAGCTTTCAAATAATAAGTTTAAGTTTACTTTGGATGCAATTCATATGTGAAACTTTTGTAGCAAAATATTTGTCGTTGAAATAGGCAATTTGATTAGGAATTTAATTAAAGATTTATAATTTCGCTTAGATGAATGTTCATTGATAGATGGTTTAAAATGCTAAGAAGTTACAGAAAAGTTGAGGCAGAGATAAGCAAAGTGCTGTATTATAAGTAAATTCAGTTTCACTATTGCATCACCGTAATTTTTATTTGGAAATAAAATTCTTTAATTATCTAACTTTAAGACATTTGATTCTTAAAATGTTAATGTTTTGTTATGCTCACCTAAGCATACATGAATTTATTTATTGACTAGAGTGTCAAAAGAGAATTGAAATCAGTGGACATGTTCCTAGTCATTAACTTAACGTAGGGATGGTGATTAAATAAGGAAAGAACATTGAGTACAAGAATAAGAATTATTTATTAAGAGGCTAACAGATTTCATCTCACACTCAGTGAGAATGGCGAATATCAAAAAATATTAGAAACTACTTGTGTGTGCTAGAATGCTGTGAAAAAGGAACTCTCATGCACTGCTCAAGGGAATATTGTCTGACTTTTTCCCAAGGGAAAAAAGTAAGAAGATTTCCTCAAAAAAAGTAAGAATTGAGCTCCATGGGACCCACTTAATAACATCGCTTCTTGATATCAAACCTTAATACACAAAAATATTCATTAGAAGAGTTATTTTATTAGAACACCAACATTCATTGCAGCACTTAGTGCAGGATATGGAAATATTTCAGGTTCCAAAGACTGAGAAGTAGATAAAGAAATTGTGTTTATAGGCATAATGGAAAACTGTGCAGCAGTGAGGCATAATGAATAACGTTATTTGCTGAAACCTTGATGTCCTAGAGGATCCGTGTTAAGTGAAGTAATTCAGGTGAACAAGGACAGATACCAAATATTCTCACTACTCTGTGATATATAGAATGACATGAGAAGGTAACAGTCATTATTAAAGGTGGGTGAATTTTTTTTTCTAACTTAACATTTTTTTCTTTAATTGGTTGTGCATTTAGTGGCAATCTAACATCTTTTTTAAATTTTATTTATTTATTTTTTGACAATTACAAAAATGTTCATGTTTGGGTTTCAAGCCATACAGTGTTTCAGCACCCATCCCTCCACCAGTGCCCACCCTCCCACCACCAATGTCCCCGACATGTTCCCCCACCCCTAGCCTGCCTCCGAGGCAGGCTCTCCATCTCTTTTCTCTCTTTCTCATTTTCTCTCTCTCTTTCTCTTGTCCCTCTCTTACATGTTGTGGATTTTAATAGACTTTCGACAATTATTGGTCTACTGTTCCTTGCTCTGTCTTACCTAATCTCTGTTCCCACATATCTGTAGAGTTTCCACCTTTGGCAAGACCTCTTGATCCACATTTCACCTGACCTTGGATATTGGTATCATAATATGTATATATATATGTATATATATGTATATATACATATATGTATGTGTGTGTCATGCAAATCAATGCTATATTTGTCTCTCTCTCCTTCTCACTAATTTCACTCAACATGATCCCTTCCATGTCCATTCATTTATAGGCAAATTTCATAACTTTATTTTTCTAACAGCTGCATAGTATTCCATTGTGTAGATGTACCAAAGTTTCTTTATCCAGTCATCAATTCTCAGGCACTCTGGTTGTTTCCAGAATCCCGCTATTGTGAATAATGCTGCTATGAATATAAATGTAGGGATGGTGTTTGCACTGCGTGTTTTTGGCTTCCCAGGGTATATTCCAGGAGTGGTATGGCTGGGTCAAATGGGATTTCAATTTCCAGTCTTTGGAGGAATGTCCATATTGTTTTTCCAAAAGGCTGCACCAGTCGACATCCCCACCAACAATGGATAAGTGCCCCTTTTTCCCTGCATCCATGCCAGCAGTTGTTGTTCTTGCTCTTTTGAATATGTGCCAGTCTCTGTGGTGTAAAATGATATCTCATTGTTGTTTTGATTTGCATTTCTCTGATGATTAATGATGATGAGCATTTTTTCATCTCTTTTGGCCATTTGAATTTTTCTCCTTGTCGAAGTTTCTGTTCATTTCTTCTCCCCATTTTTGACGGGGTTAATTGTTTTCTTCTTGTAAAGTTCTACCAGTGCCTGATATATCCTGGATATTAACCCATTATCAGATGGGTATTGGGTGAATATTCTTTCCCATTCTGTGGACTCTCTTTGTACTTGGTCACTGTTTCTTTTGAGGTACAGAAGCTTTTTAGCTTCATGTAGTCCCATATGTTTATCTTTTCTTCTAGCGGTTTTGTTAGTGGTGTTTCTTCTTTGAAGATGTCTTTAGTTTCAATATCGTGGAGGGATTTTCCTATATTTTCTTTGATGTACTTTATGAATTTAGGTCTGATATTGATATCTTTAATCCATTTTGATCTGATTTTTGTGCATGGTGATAGACAGTGGTCTAAATTCACTTTTTTACATGTAACTGCCCAGTTTTCCCAGCACCACTTGTTGAAGAGGCTTTCCTTGCTCCATTTCAAACATTTTGCTCCTTTATAGAAGACTAATTGTTGATGTATTTGAGGCTGGTTGTCAGGATACTCAACTCTATTCCATAGGTCCACGGGTCTATTTTTATTTCAATACCGTAATGTTTTAATTATCACTGTTTTGCAGTAGAGTTTGAACTTGGGAAAGGTGATGCCTCACATCTTCTTTTTCCCAAGGATTGCTTTAGCTATCTGTGGGGGTTTATTATTTCATACAAATTTCAATTTCTTTGAAGAATGTCATGGGTATCCTTATAGGGGTGGCATTGAATTTGTATAAAGCTATAGGGGGTATTACCATTTTGACAATGTTGATTCTCCCGATCCATGAGTAGGGGATGTGTTTCCACTTCCTTGTGTCTTTTTTCATTTCTTGAAGTAATGTTTTGTAGTTCTCTTTGTAGAGTCCCTTTATGTTCTTCATTAAACTGATTCCTAGGTATGTAATTTTCTGTGACACAATTGTGAATGGGATAGTGTTCTTAATATCCCTTTTCTCTCTTTTGTTAATTGTATATAGGAAAGCCACCAACTTTTGGGTATTGATTTTGTATGCTGCCACTCTACTATAAGGGTCTATTGTTTCCAGGAGTTTTTTTTTGGTAGAGAATTTAGCGTTCTCTAGGTATAATATCATGTTATCTGTGAATAATGATAGATTGACTTCTTCCTTGCCTATCTGGATTCCCTTAATGTCCTTTTCTTCTCTGACTGCTATGGCAATTACTTCCAGTACTATATTGAATAAAACAGGTGAAAGGAGGCTTCCTTGTCTTGTCCTTGATCTTAGGGGAAGGCTTTCAATGTTTCCCCATTTAGAATGATACTCGCTGTGGGCTTTTGGTAGATAGCTTTGACTATCTTGAGGAAGGTTCCTTCAATTCCCATTTTTTGGAGGCTTTTAATCATGAGCAGGTGCTGGATCTTGTCAAATGCTTTCTCTGCATTTCTTGATATGATCATATGGTTTTTATTTTTTCTCTTATTGCTATGATGTATTATGTTGAACCATCCTTGCATTCCCAGGATGAATCCTACTTGATCATGATGTATAATCTTTTTGATGAGTTTTTGGATTCTGTTTGCTCGTATTTTGTTGAAGATCTTAGCATCTGTGTTCATCATGGAGAACGGTCTATAGTTTTCTTTCATTGTGTTATCTCTTCCTGTTTTGGGTATGAGGGTGATGTGTGCCTCATAGAAACTGTTTGGGAGTGTTTCTGTTTCTCCTATTTCCTGGAAGAGCTTGATAAGTACTGGGAGTAGGTCCTCCTTAAAAGTTTGGTAGAATTCACTAATGAATCCATCTGGACCAAAAGATTAAAGAAACCATGAGCTGGTTCTTTGAAAAACTAAACAAGATCGACAAACCACTTGCAAGACTTTTAAGGACAGGGAAAGAGAGAAGCCAAATAAACAGAATCAGAAATGAAAAGGGGGACATCACAACAGAAACCACAGAAATCCACAAGATCATCAGAGATTACTTTGAGAGTCTGTATGCCATGAAACATGAAAACCTTGAATTCTTATAACCTCCCATGGCTGAAACAAGAAGACCTGCAGTACCTGAATAAGCCTATCACCATCGAGGAAATTGATAGAGTAATTAAAAGTTGGGTGAATTTTATTCTTAGATTATGGATAGAAATGGAAATGATAGCAAGAAGAGGTGGTCTTGACTAATATAGGGGCAAGAGTCAGGGTCTGTGATGCAGAGCAAGTGATGTCAGCATATAACTAAACTATTAAAGTCAACACTATTCTTAGTACAAGATCAAAATTACACTAAATTAAACATAAGTACATGTAAATCAAGACTGGCTGGGGTGGGAGAAAACCTTGAAGTTTTTAAATTATAGCAGCAAATAAAATTAAAATAACTGTTAATCAATAAACCAAAGTAATTAAATTGAATCATTTAGTTTTTATGAGCAAAATGTAAACCAATTTTTAAATAAATATGTGACTTTAAAAAGATGCTAGGAAAAAGTCATAATTGTAACTTTTATTCTTGTGAAACTAGAATATATTTTTTCAATTTTCCCTCAGGTCAAACTGTTATTTTTAGTTTCTACTTTTGGGAGAATATGCTAACAATGCCATGCTATTATATAAAATATTTGGAAAATATGAAGCACTTACTTTCATATTACAGTATAAAAAGATTATACAGCAATACATGTGTATTAATATTTAAATATCATGTAACATATACAATAATTAGCTCTTCACCTATTTTTAGCAATTGTGTAGAACATTAAAGTATGGGTTTTCTTGCTTGTTTGGGGGTCACACTTGGTGGTGTTCAGAGTTTACTTCTGACTTTGTACTTAGGTACACTTCTAGCAGCATCTGAGAAACACATGTGGAGGTACTTTACAGTTCCTGGAAAAGGTTAGAAAATAAATTTAAAGAACTATAATATATTAATTGAATTCAGAGCATAACACCTTTTTTTAAAATTTATCTTTTTTTTTTCACGGCAGAGCCTGGCAAGCTTCCTGTGTTGTATTTGACATACCAAATACCAGTAACTATTATAGACCTCATTCCCATGATTTGATGGAATGGTTTGAGGCTCTTTATGTTCCTGGAGTGGGCAGATGCCCTTGGGCCATCTCTCATATGATAGGAGGTATTGAGATGTTACCGGTGCCCACTCGAGCAAATCAATGATCTACTGGAAAACAGTGATACAGTGATCTGGTTTTTATGGAAAATAAATACTTATAAAATGAGTGTATTGTTCTTGTAGTTAGATTGGAATGGTTGGAAAGATAAATCTTGACGTAAAAAAGCTTATGGTATTTGGAAAAAATAAATAAATATTTTGATACAAGATCCAGAGAATTGCACACTTGGAGGGAGTTTGCCTTCCACATGGCTAATCTGGGTTTGATCTCTGGTACCCCGATGGTTCCCTGAGATCTACCAGGATTGATCTCTGAGCACAGTACAAAGAATAAGCCCTAACCACCACTGGATGTGCCTGCAAAACAAAAATAAAATACAATATATAAAACTTATAAAACCTTAATTTATCTGAAATATAGAATAATGTGATTTTTTTTGGAGCACATGATAATGTCATTAATGCATGAAGTGAAATCTGAGAGGTAAATATTACACTGACTGCACAAATTGTCAGTGATGAACATTGTGGGTAAATGTAGTAATATAAGCTTTTATGTCCAGAGGTGAATAACTGGCTTATTATAGTCAATCATTTGATACTAAGCCAATTTAGTCAGAAATTTATAAAAAGGTAAAATTGATATAAAAGGGATTGTAAAGTGACTGAATCAGGAAGGGACTTATAGGCTGAATTTAGTAATTTCAAATTTACGTGGGGTTTTTAAGTAGGAAAATTATATTTGAATTTATTTATAATATAATTAAAGGGAGTGGGTAGGAAGGGTGGGTTGAAATAGGGATGGGTGGGGCATAAAGGAGCAGATAAATAACAGCTTCAATCTGTATATCCTACTTCCAGAGAAAGACCATGGAAGAAAGGGAGATACAAGTCTGCGTGAAGTCTTACATATTGTCATGGATCGTAACGTCTGGACTCAAAGGTTTCTTAGGTCCATTATGTACTTTCACAGGAAATAAGTTCAAGAGAAAAGAATAGTGAGCAGCAATACTTTCACTTAGGAATTATAAGAGAAATGAGAGAAATACCAAGATAATAAAGAAATTCACAAAATTAAAAGAAAGATTGATATATTCGAATTAGGAATTGGCAATCCCCCAATTGCATGTTTGTATGTCTACCATTTGCTTTTACAAAGACTTTTTTCCCAGAGATTTTATATAAAGTTAAGAAACCATTACTCAGGCCCAGTCTTGTTACTTGTCACCTGTCACTTATCCTCCCATTGATCATCGATTTGTTAGAACAGTCACCAGTAACATCTCCATACATCCTGTCACATGCTAGTGTAGCCCAAGGGCATCTGCTTGCTCCAGGAACATAAAGAGCCTCAAATCATTCCATCAGGTCATGAGAATGAGGTCTATAATTATTACTGGTATTTGGCATATCAAATATGATATGGGTAGCTTGCCAGGCTCTGCCTTGGTGGCGGGATACTCTAGTAGTAGCCTCTCATCTCGTGCATTTATTGATGAACCACGTAGCTGCAAAGCAGCTGTATGAGCTGAGCTTGTGATCAGCTCTTCTGCTGGGTGAAGCTCTGATGAGAGGGGAGTCCGGATGTAGAAATCGGCAGTCCTCATGGTGCCGGGGTTCCCTTCGCTTCTTGTAAGGCTCTGCTGTGGTGGTGGGCCAGGGCTAGAACCTGCCTTCCCTCCCAGGAACCTCGTGATCAGCTGGGTACAGGGAGAGCTGTAGCAGCTCTGCCCCTCGTACATGAGTCTTTGGATCAAGCTTACCTGGGCTGGGCTTAAAAAAGACAGGCCCTGTCTTAAGAAAACATAATCAAATATTTGATGGTCTCTATCAATCTATTGGCGCCTTTCTTGCTGAAATTCTACCTTACCAAATAGTCCAGCATTCACCATTGCACTGACATCATTAACATTCTTTTTTTTTTTTTGCTTTTTTTGGGTTACACCTGGCAATGCTCAGGGGTTACTCCTGGCTCTGTACTCAGGAATTACTCGCGGCAGTGCTCGGGGACCATATGGATGCCAGGGATGGAACCCAGGCCAGCACATGCTGGACGCATGCAAGACAAATGCCCCACCCGCTGGACTATTGCTCCGGCCCCCATCATTAACATTCTTATTTGGCCTCAGTTTCTATGTAATTATCTGCCTAAGAGTTCCAGACTTTTTTTTTTCTTTTATTACTTTTTGTGTTACAACACCGGCAATGCTCAGGGTTTTCTCCTGGCTCTGCACTCAGGAATTACTCCTGCGGTGCTCAGGGAACATATGGGATGCCGGGAATTGAATCGGGCTGCATGGACCAGCCGTGTGCAAGGCAAACGCCCTACCCGCGTGACTATCGCTCTGGCCCCAGACTTTCGTTTTTTAGAGTGACAAAAGGATTGGTGCCAGAATAACTTAGACATTTTAGATCATATCTCATTTTACTACTTCTCAAAAGACATTGTCAAGGAGGTTCCCCAATCTGACTATTTCATTATTAATTTTTAATCACAATTACAAACAGTAAAATGAAATAAGTTGGAAATGTTTAATGAAAATTTCAACATCCTTGGTAATTCAGAGATAATGGTGGAATATAGGAGCCAAATGAATTTGCACTATAGTTTCAAAAAGTAATTGGATGATATACATATATATGGATTAGAAAAGTGGAGGATGAGAACTACAGGAAAATTAATAATTATATTTGGAACATATTTTGTCAAGGTCCATTGGCACAGCTTGATGGAATTTTATGATACATCACTAGAAACAGTAAAACTTAGAGGAGAGTTCTGGGTTCCAGATGTAAACTTGATGGTGATTATTCTTATTTATTTAGATTTTTTGAAAAGGGGTCATATAACCCAGAAGGGAAAGGGGTTGTTTACTGGAGAGAGCAGAGGAGGAAGAGAGAGGAGAGAGAGAGAGAGAGAGAGAGAGAGAGAAGAGAGAGAGATTGATAGAGAGAGAAAGTAATAGTAATTTTCATGGAAAGAAAAGGTAAAAAGCAATGGTAAATGCTGCTTATGATGCCAGTAAGATCTTTTAAAATTCCTAAATATCAAGAGTACACAGGAACAAATTGCCTAACAAGTCATGTATATATATATGACTTTGGTTGCTTTCAAATAAAAGTCACAAAAAAGTAAGATAAATATTGAGAATGAATACAGAAGAAAATCACATCTTAGACATTATCAACAAACAAATCTTTGTTTCCAAATTAGAACAGACATTGTGACAAGAAAGCTAACTTCTCAGGAACTTTAAAACCCCTACTTTATTATATCTAACACAAAATGTAAAATTATAACAAAAATATATATGGAAGTTTTTATTGAAATGACTGTAAGAACTTTCAACATATTGTAAGTTGTGTAAAGTTGCAGCAAAAATATCCTTTTAGAGTAAATCTATGATAATAGAAATTTAATTTAAATGATTATAGGAACTTCCAACTATCGCTTAAGTTTTATAAAGTCGTAAGTAGCATGTTTATGACACATACTCGCATACAAAGAAAACACTGATCAAACAAAAGCATTTTAAATATCTTTAGTCAGGAACTTAAAATAACAAAACAATGATGTGGGCTAAAATTTAAGACAAAGTCTCTGATGAATGATGGGATTGAGAATTAACCCAATTGTAATGGTCGATGGTTGAGGAATATGTTCACTTTTATCACTTGTCTTCCTGTTGTTCATCCATTTGCTCAAGCAAGCACCAGTAATGTCTCCATTCATTGGGAATGAGGACTACTATTATTACTGCTTTTGGCATATCGAATACACCACTGGTAGCTTGCCATGCTCTGTCATGGCTCTAGGTTCATCCCAGGGAGGCCCAATCTTTTCTATGTCAGACCATCAACCATCTAGGGTCCACGGGGCAGAGCCCTGGGTGTAGACAAGCCTGCCACCTTTCTGCCACCTGCCAACACAGCTGGGCAATGCAGTCACACCTGAAACACTTCAAGGGACAAGTGGCAGAAGAGGAATGTGTGTGAAGCTTAAGTAAACTTTAATTGGCTAATCTATAAAATCAGCTGAATATGAAGTTCAAGTGATCAAACTTCTCATATGAAATACTTGGGACTGTGTACATTCAATCACTATTGCTTAATTGTAAAAAACATCTTGCAGCCTGAAAAATTCATTGTAATATGCTTACACATAAAAGAAAAGGACACCATTTATTTAGTAGAGAGGGAAAGGTATATACAAAATGAAAAACATAAATGACCAAATGACCTAGAAAGCAGAAATAACACATATAAAATTTAAAATAATAAAGACTCAAATACAAAAGCATAATGGGAAAGGTTCACTACATTCATAAGTGTGAATGTAGAAGTAATCATTTACCTGTTTCTTAAAAAAGCAAAATGAGTGAGGTATATTGACTGCAAAGTATGTCATTATTACATGCAAATATTCCCCAAATTTTATATTATGTATAAATGTGTGAAATAAAGGTTTGGTTCATATCACTAATGCTGAGAACATCCTGTTTTAAAAAAAGAATTTTCTCTCAAGTCTACACTAGTATTTCCTGATGTACAGCCGAAACACATGCGATATATTTTATAATAATTTATATAGCTGTATAGCTGTTGCATGAAACATTTATTTTACAAAGTAAGCATTATACATCCTGATTAGAATATAATTGTCACTGTAGGAGGAATAGTACAGTGGGGAGTGTGTTTACCATGCACGCAGCTGATCTGGGTTCAGTTCTGAATCCTATATAGTCCCCTTAGCATTGTCAGGAGTAATCCTGAGTGAAGAGCCAGGAGTAACCACTGAACATTGCTGGGTATGACCCAAAAAGCAAAAAGAAAAAAATAATAAGATTATAATTGTCCTGCGTTTATTTCTCTGTGTAGTTCAATGACAAATGAATGAAAATTCTGATAAATTAAAACAAATTAATAAATTACTCTTCTACTATATAGATTTCACTGTAATGTTTGAATAGTTAAAATTTTAATTATTATTTTAAAATATTCAAAACAATTTATTTATGATCAGCACATTTGTAAAAATTAATAACTTGCAAAAATGTAAGCATAAAAAAGTTAAGAACACAAAATTATTTACATGGTTAAATAGACTATAAAAAACACATTAGCAGTTATTGTAAATCACAAGTAAATTTATAAACTTTTGGAGAGCATAATGTAAACAGATGAAAAGGGCTGTAGATATAACTTGTAGCAAACCTTTCAAAGCAGACTCTATTAATCTTAATTTTTACTCTTGCATTTATCAGAATTAATACTTGAAAGATTATATATGTGAGCTATTTATATGATAATGAAATTGTACAAAATGTATGGTATGCACAAATCAAGCATTTATATTTGCCTTTTACTTGCTTATGCTTTTGTTGTTATATTTGTGTTTTGTAATTTATTTTCATATTTCTTATTTATGAATAGGAAATTGCAATATATAAAGTATATACATACCAGATACTGTATTAGAAAGACTTTGTCAGTTCCTTTCTGTTTTTTCTTTTTGTCTCTGTAATATATTACAACATCCTCTAAAAAGTATATATGATTTTATTTTCAGCAAACTTTACATCTATTATTCTAAGTAAACTTGGAATTTGGTTGTCTTTTTGGATAAATCATGCCTGACACACTAGCTGGTTTGTAACATCTAGACCTTACACTATATATAAAACAATTAGCTCTTCCCTCTAATTGTAATATTGTCTATTAATTTTGCATACATAGTCTGTGTGGTGTTAATATAAATTTGTTCCATGCCTATTTAATTAGATAGTTTTAATCATGGATGGATATTTGCTAATTTTTATGTAGCTTCAGATGACATAAATTTACATATTATTTTCAATTCTACTTTGTTAAAGTGTTTGATTAAAGTTATTTTATGCATTAAACCATTTTTGTACCTCTTGAATTAATAAACTTAATCAGGTGAATATTGATTTACTTACTACCTGTATTTATATAATACCATTAAAAATGTAGGTAACATTGGTTTAATAAAATTCATGGATTTAAAACTTTTAGTTGTATAAAGTTACTACCACACTACAGCCATCATCAAAGTGTAGTATCTTTCCACCACTGTCCAGTAGGATTATTCTTGGCCCCATACTCATTTGATCCTTAGTGATCTAAGTTATATAATCAGAATTTATATTTGTCTTTCAGTTGGACAGCATAAAAACATAGTTGTATGATTATTCATACATTTTTCCATTTCTAACAAATTTTACTTAGCTTCATACTCTCTAGATCTATCCAATTAGAGAAGACAGCATAATTTCATTTTAGCTGAGTAGTATTCTACCATCTTTGTGTGCACACTTACCTAATTTTCTCCCCACTCTCTTCCCATCCTGCCTTAAATATTTTTAATTCACTAATCTGTTGTTGGATGTTTGGCTAGTTTAAAGATGTTGTTTATTATAAAAAAATACAGCAATGACAAAGTTGTACATATATCTTTTTTTAAATTTGTGTGTTGGGGTTAGACATCTAGAAGTGAAAGAACTAGATCTTATAAAGGTATTTCTATTTGCACTTTTTTGAGAAATTTCTGAATTGTACTCAGAAAGAATGAACCACTATACCTCATAGCAAAAACAAATTAATGTCCTTTTTCTTAATATCACTTTGAGTACTCATATCTGATATATATTTAAGAAATACCATTGCTACAGTTGTAAGATAGTATATTATTTTGGTTTTGATTTACATTTCCCTGATAATTAATGATTTCTTTTTATTTTCATTTATTGTTTGGTTCTTAGTGTGTTTATGAATATTGTATATTGGTTATTATTAATCAGAAAATTTCACGACAAATTATTTGTTATACAACCCTTTACTCAAGCACTTTGTCTGATATCTTTGATTTTAGCAGTATTCCCTTTTATGCAGTTACTTAATTCTATATAATCTGATATAACATGCAAGCATGTTTTTTGTTTGAAAAAATGAGTAAAATTACTGAGAGTAAATTTGAATCCAATAGCATAAAAGTTTTGGTGACTTTTGCTTTATGTATCTTATAAATTTGAATCTCACATCTATATGTTTGCACTATTTTGAGATAAATTTTGTACATATTGTGATATTGTTTGATTTAAATCTTTAAATGCATTGATTTGTTTTCATACACTATTTTTTTGTAAATACTTACCTTTCTAGATTTTTATGTTATTGGTTTCTTTGTCATCAATTCACTTTCTATATAAGTAAGGGCTTAATGTGGGTTCTCAAATATATTCCATTGTTCTGAGTTTCTATTGAAACTGGCACTAACTCCTGAATTACCTTAGCAGTATAATGTTTAAAATTTGGGGAAAAAATAGCCGTATTGTATTTTTCCCCGGATTGCTTTGCTATCAGGATGATTTTGTGGTTTTAAAAATCAATTAGTATTGGGGCCAGAGTGATAGTCCAGCGGATAGGGCATTTGCCTTGCACACGGCCCACCCGAATTCTATCCCCAACATCCCATATGGTCCCCTGAGCACCGCCAGGAGTAATTCCTGAGTGTAGAGCTAGGAGTAACCCCTGAGCATTGCAGGGTGTGACCCAAAATAAAAAAGAAATCAACTAGTATTTTTCTATATTCTTGTAGAATGTCATTTTCTTTTGATAAAAAAATTACTTTGAATACAAGTAATGTCTTTTGTAGCATGGTCATGTTGACAATGTGGATGGTCTGTTCCTTTTACATTTATTGTAGTCTATTTCTTTTAGCTATTACAGTTTAAACTATATCAGCTTTTCACCTATTTTATAATTCCTAGAAGCCTTATTTTCTTTTTTTTTTGCAGATATAAATTGATCTGTGTTTTTAATTCCTTTATCTTTTGGTTGAAGAGAAGAAATAACATTTTACAATGAATTTGCATTCTGCTTCTTATTTTTATTTTTTCCAATAGATTTTTATGAATATTTTAGGATTTCTAAATATATGCATCTGTGTACATAGTTTCATCTGTGTATTTATAAAAATCTTTACACACATAGTATTTAGTTTGAGGACAACAGCCATTGGGGCTCAGAATTTACTCCTGGGTTTGTGTTCAAAGATTACTCCTAGTGATACCTCAGGTACCACATGTTGTTAGTTCCTGCTGGGTAGCAAACATTGCTATCTGTGTGCAAGAGAAGCATCTTAACTGCTGTACTATCTTTCTAAACCCAGGTATGTCTAAGCATATTTTTGTTTCATCTACATTTAAAAAATTGTTTTAATTAAATTAGATTTTTCTTCTGTGTTTATGTCTCTTCTTCCTTTCTTTCTTCCTTCCTTCCTTCCTTCCTTCTTCCTTCCTTCCTTCCTTCCTTCTTTCCTCCTGCTTGTTATTATTATTACTTCTATTATTGTGTTGAATATTACCTGTGACAGTAAATATCTCTATGGTGAGCTTAATATTAGAGAATAAGCTTTCAAGTTGTTTGTTATTGTAAGTGCTGAATTACCCATTCTAAAAAATCTATATGTTCTTATGGTTATAATGAATCATACTGGCCTGTATATATTTACTCTTCCTTCTGTTTTGTTTTCTTTTAAAATATAATTTAGTGTGTTCTAAAAACCAAGGTTTCTAATGTCAGAGCACTTTTCATTTTTTCTGGTTTTGATTGTATTTCTCCAAGTTTATCTAGTATTTTAAACATCATTCCTTCCTATCTAGTGATTGATGTCCCAATTACTTTCACAGTTCACCAGATAATATTTTAAAGTGCAAGATTCTGAATTTCTTTATGAACAAATAGAAAACACTAAATTTTTATAGACTGAGATAAATTAAGCACTTTTTGGAAAGAAACTGACACAAATTAACTCTATGATTTAATACAACAATATGTTATATTTCATATGACTACATTCATTTCATTTTGTACCTTGAGTCAATTAATTTTTAATAATTTAATGTCAAATAAAGATTCAAATGTAAACTGAGAAATAGCTTATACAATACATGTCCTATGTACTATTTTAACTTATATTAAAATTCCACATAAGTTTTTACTTGCATTAATTCCGAGTTTTTTATTATCAATTTTAAACTGTTAAGTGATAAGTTTGGGGTACATGGCTTGAGGGAAGAAGAGACAGGAGAAATATAGAGGTGAAAAAAATTTTAGTAGTAAACTTGAGGATTTTTAGTGCAATTTTCAAAAAATGTCTGTTGATTAAAAAAGTTAGTAGTAATTAGCAAAGAAAATATGATCTTACCATAGATTTAATGGAAAGTTGAATGATGTTAATGTGATTGTATTTTTCAAATGGGATTAGACTTGATACAATTATTTTCAGTATCTTCACATATATAAAGATTGGCATACGGAGACAGCTAAAATGTAATTTTTTAAAGTCTAATAAATATGTAACTTACATATTTATTTTACTTGTTTAAATAAGAAAAATATATCCCTCATGATAAAATATATTAACTTAGCATATGTAGTAAGAAAGAGTGGGAGCAATAGAAAGCTTAAAATTCCATATGCTTTAAATTATTACCATGTGGTGGAAATTCTAAACAGTGTCAATTATAATATACTCCCTCACTCCTACTCTATTCCTCCCACGATCCTGCTAGCCCATTGTACCATTGCCAAGAAGTGTTCCGGATGAAATTAAACTGCTTCCAAAATTAAGGGTATTCGTTATTCTGTGAAGCTTCCTCCCATAGTAAGTTAATATGCTTCTTATATAGAAGAGAGAACACAGAGGATGTTACAAGATACAGCAAGTGAATAGAAAAATAATTGAAAGACTTCACAATAGTTGCTCTTTGAAACTTAATTTTGTATATTTTGTCTATGAACTAAAATGTGTTTTTTTTTTTGTTTTAAAAAAGCCCTTAGTTTAATCATTTTCATGGAAGTCAGGACGAAATTTCGCAACCAAAAATAACTCTGATGACTAAAAAATGGTCTCCTTTTGCTTTTAAATATAGTTAACACCAAACAACATGATAAACTGACATTTGACAAATGTATCAAGAAACAACAATGAAGTGCTGGAAAGTTAATATAGTAGGAGGCATCTGCCTTGCATGCGACTAAACTTGGTTTGAGTCCCAGCACTCTGTATTGTCTCTGTAGCACTACAGTAATTCTTGAGAGCATAGCCAGGAGTAACTCTGAGCTACAGTGTGGGCAAAAATTCAAAACCAACCAACTAAAAAAACAAAAACTCCAAGAATCAACAATTGGAAAAAAGTGTTTCTATAAATAATGTTGGGATCACAATATACTCACATTTGAAAGGACAAAACTTACCCCTTTTACATCACACAGAAAAATAAATAAAATAAATTTAATTATTTTACTTGCATGAATTATAGAAGAAAACGAATATACAAAAAAAAAGCCCTTTATGATATTGACCGTGGCTAGTTGCCAAAATCACAAGCAAAGCATTTCCTCTAAAACTGTCTTTAGAAACCATTGCAGGTAAAATTTGATTTAAATTCCAATGAAAGCACTTATGTTATTTAAATATATTACATGTTCTATGATAAAAAAATCCAGATGGAAAACATAATTTATAAATAGTCTAAGCATAGAAAGATCAATTCTCAAGACATAAAACTTAATTTTGAAATAATGATATAATGAAATAATGAAATAATGATAGTTATATATGTTGCCAGAAAGATACAATTCAGCAATGACATTTTTCTGTTTAACATACACCAGATCATGATCTCATATAAAAATTTGTACAATTCTATCAGATAAAAGTATTTAAATTCCTTAAACATAAATTTCTCTTAAAATCATAATTCAAAACTGACACAGTGCCACATTTGTACACATTAAATCATAAAAAATACATAACTGTGTTGAAAGCGAAGCTGCATCTTCTCTCACGTGTTAACTAGAGAGAATTCTTGATATTCTAATTGGAGAGGAAGGCATCTTTATAACAATAATTAGTTGGTCATGTAAATATTTTTAACTTATTTCTTCCATGAGAGTATGAGCTCCTTTAAATGTAAATAATCTTAGTTATCATACCTTTTAGATCATGGTTATATATTACAACATGTGTATATAATTACAGATAAGAATATCTACACATTCTTCAGAAAATTCATAAGTTAATTGAAAGAGAATTAATTTACAACTATCTCTGCCTTTTTATAAGAATGAAGTGACAGAAATAAAGAATGAAAGAGAATGAATGAAAAAGGTAAAGGAAGGAAAGAAGAAAGAAAGGAAAGAAAGGAAAGAAAGAAAGAAAGAAAGAAGGAAAGAAGGAAAGAAAGAAAGAAAGAAAGAAGGAAAGAAGGAAAGAAAGAAAAAAAGAAAGAAAGAGAAAGAAAGAGAGAGAGAAAGGAAGGAAGGAAGACAAAGAAAAGAAGAAAGAAAAATAGAAAGAAAAGAAAGAGAGAGAGAGAAATAAATGATAATTCTCAGGGGCAATTGAGTATTTTACAAAACTGTAAAACTGCATTTGTACAACTGATGTAAAGAGTAATGATCTCATTATGTTAACAAAAAGGTGAACATTTTTAGGGGAATGCTTTCTAGAATATCTGCATACCTTTCTTATAGATTAAAGGTACAGTTTAATATCAAAATTTGGGTTCTAAGTGATGCCAAGTAGAAATATTTCTGTAATTGAGATAACATTAAAAATCCGAATGCTGTAATTTTATCCACTTCAAATACAGTTTGCTAATATGTAACATTTAATCATGATGATAAAATGGAAATACATACCAACCAAATACACCATAAGCTATTTTAAAAGGTGGATATAAAAGTTTGTCTTCCAAAAATAAACAAAAAATAAATGAAAGTGTATCTTGTGTCAGAGACGGAGCTAATTTTACTGTAGAATAAAATTCCCCTGATTTTAGTCTTATAGACAAAATTCAGCATAAAGTATATTTGGGTATATGTTAACTACTTTTAAGATGTGCATTGCCAATTCAATTCATTGAAACTGAATAGCTTTCAAATGGACTGGTTTTACAGGACTAAAAATTATAATGGAACCATGTGAGGGCAAAGATGAATTGAACATTCTTCAGTTACTTAATGGTTGTTTAATTTTCTTCAATTCTTTAAATTGTCACTCTATTTTACTCTTTATAAATTGTCATTTGCCTGGCAGTTCTTTGCTATCCCAAACAGAAAAAAGGCAGCCAAATTTGCCAAAGGCAAAATGTTGCTACTGCCAATTGAGTCTTTAATGTTTTGTTTTGTGTTAGCATTGTTAAAATCATTAAAAGATTTTCTAACAAATCACTCCAAGGAGCTTCAGTTGCTTTGTTGTATTAAACAACCTGCCTAAGCAAAGATGTCCCTTGTTTGACAATACTCTAACATTAGTAAATACTTTAAATGTGTTATTTTATGAACATGGTTTTAAACTGTACAAAAATGACAATATAAATATTCGATTGAATAAAATGCGTTCATCTGGAAGGAATTGCACACTCTTAGCTCTTACTAATGGATATTGTAATCTTACTGTGACAATTCCAAATAGTATTGAGCTAAAGCACTATCCTCCAACCAATTTGAAATCCTTGTCATATTTTTTCATGTGTCCGGGTAAAGGGAAACTGCTCTAGAAATAAACAAAAATGTGTGTCATTGTCTTTTAGTATCTTACAGTGCATTTGGATTGGTGTATTCATGGAATTGAATGTTGGCTTATTCATGGAAATGAATGCTGATGTATTCATAGAAATCCACCTGGGAATGGGATTGCTGGATCACAGACTAGCTCTCTTTCTAGTTTTTTGAGAATTCCCCTAACCAGTTTACATTCAGAACAACACTAAATGATTTTTTTCTCCTAGTCTCTGTCAGAACTTAATTCCTGGTATTTTTGTCAACAATTATTTCTGACATTTTTGACAAATGTCATTTTTACTGAAATGTCATTCTTACCAATATAAAGTAATAACGTTATTGTCATTTTTCAGTTCCATAGTATTTGGTGATGAGCATTTTCCATATGCTGCTGACTAACATCTTTCCCAAAGTATGTTCAGCTCTCCTTATCATTTATTGAGGCTTTATTTTTATTATTGTCTCAGTTTTTGAAATGTTTTTGAAATGATTTATATTAGAAATTAGCTCAATGTCAGAAGTACTGTGTGTAATGAATGAAAACGAATATTTTCATTCATTCGATAGCTGTCTTTTGAATTCACTGGTACTTTCTCATTGCAGAAGCTTTCAAGCTTCATGCAGAGCCATTTATTTACATTTCTGTTTTGTTTTCCTTGCTGCAATTATGAATCGAATAACTGAAGAAAACTTGAAGTCAGTTTCTTGGAGTGTTTTTCCTGTTTTCCTCTATATATTTACTGAACTCTGGCCTAAAATATAAGTGCTCAACCCATTTGCCATTAGCTTCTGTGCATGGTATAATATAGCATTAAACAAATATATGAAACATGCTTTGCTCTTTAAAAATTCTGCTATTTTTGAATCATTTGCTCTCCACTGGCTTTCAAATTGAATTTTAATATAAACTTGAATGAGAATTTCCTACCCATGAGTAGAATAATTTGTTCTTATCATATTTTATTAAAAAAAAGTTGTGCTACTTTTGGTGGAGAGAAGTGGACACCAGTGAAGGGAATCTCATAACATTATATAACATTGTATAACTAAATCATTCATGAATGACTTTATAAACCACAATTCTCAATAAACAAATAAAGAAATGTGAAAATTTAAAAAATTTCTAGGAGTCAGAGAAAATACAGTAGTTATTACAGCAGTGGAGTATATACTAGGCATGTGGTCCACTGAGGTTAGAACCCAGGGACACCTGGTCTCCTGACCACCACTGGTGTGACCCTAGTGATTCTCTAGACTCACTGGCTGATTTGGATATCTCAGGCACTACAGGATCAAATCTTTGAAACTGCACTGAACTACTGCTCTCCTATGTGACCACTGGATCCTCTGAGCACTGATTCTAAGGCCTTCTTTCTAAGTAAATAAACTCTCTCTCTCTTTCTCTCTCTATTTCTCTCCTTTTTCTCTTTCCCTCCTCTGACTTGAACTAAAAATTCCATGACTAAATCAAAGACAATTAGGTAGATAAATGTATTACATAGGCTGACTAAATTTGAATAGAATTTCTGTCTGCAATAGATGCTTGTCAGATCCTAACTCTCAAATGAAATTTAATAAACCTATTTAAACTGTAAAGGATAAAAATCAGCAATCAATATAGGAAAGAATTAAAAATGTTAGGTAGATTAAATATATCCCTGGTGACCACACATTAGTGTCTATGACAACAGGACATACATGTTGATAATTTATTTAATGTTCATATGCTTTATAACAGAGCCTTAAATTAGTTTAAATAACCACTACTCTATACCAATAAAATAGAACAGTTGAATTAAAAATCCATTTGCATTTATACTGATTTGTAGTTTCATACTTGTATTAATATTAGTTTGCTAAAATTTTCTACATTTATTTTTGAAATTATTAAATTCATTAAAATATCTAAGCTTGATTAAGACATTCATCTGAATCTATATATCTCTGAAAGTATTTGAGCCTACATCTCTGGTCTTCACGAATTCATAAAATATGTAAGAAGATAGAATGGTAAGTCATTTTCTTCAGCTATAGGGTTGGTCACTTTATGATGCATCCTATTTTTGTGGGGTCATAATTTAATCATCATATGTAAAGTGAATTAATTTTCAGGAAAATAGAGCTGTGATGATAAAAATATATTAGATGTTTTACTTAGATTATAATAATAAAATTATAATTATAAAAGCTAAAATAGATCCCAAAATGTGATTTAAGATGCCAGTTAAGAATGATAAGAAAAATTTAAAAGCAATTGAAATATTTTTGTCAATGTGTGTCAATGTCACTAATTGTTTGGTATACTATGATTATTAAATTTGGATAAAGTAGTAAACTTGACAGAGTCAAATGAGTTCTAAGAAAAATCACTTACCAGTAAAGCAACTGTTGACATTTGTCCAAAATGAATTCTATCTATGCAGACATGTTTGTATTTTCTCTTCATTTTTCATTGATTTGACTATTCCATTTTTAGTTTCAATCATATTTGAAATTAAGGTTTTTAGTAATTTTTATTACTCTTTTTAATTCTTGTTCAGTTGTAAACTATTTTGTAACCAATGGAGTGCTGTTGCTATATAGTGGTATTAAGATCTAGTTAAATTTATGGAGACAGTTGAATTTATATTTCCATTCTCCACATTAAATTCACTTTGTTGAATAAAAATATTAAAAATACTAACAAGTTTTGACCTTCAATATACATAGTCATAATATGGCAGAATCCTTTAAAAAATTTCTCAACTATAAGTGTAATTCAATTAATATATACAACTATGTAGGAGAAAGGAATAGAACAAAACCAACTCAGTTTTCTCTCAAAGTTTGGCTCCTTGCCTCCAATGTAGGATTGAGTGAAAACTGTGGCTGTCATCCAAGTTGCTTTTCTTCCAAAACCAGCTACTATAGAATTTGTTGGATTGAAATAGAACATTAGGAATTTAGTTTGGCACTTAGTGATTTTGACCAATACTATATTTTTTGACATGATTTACTGGGCCAAATGCCCAGAGAAGCTCTGTGTCTGTCTGCCTACATTTAAAATATGGAGAAGAGTTCATGACCACCATGCTTTGTAAACCAACATTTTTGAAAATTGTATTTCTCTACTTAAAAAGGCTATGAGATAGCCAGATGTGTGTATTGGGGGAAAATAAGCCATTTTGTGAAAAGGCTTTTGCATATAATTTGTAAAAATCATTGGTATCATTTGAATTGGCTACATATTGCTTTCTGGAAAAATAATTGATGCATTTCTATAGTTGGCTAAAATTATCAGCATTGAAATTTAATTCAAACATTCTACAAATATATAATCAGTTATATTGTGTTTTATTAAATATGCTTTCAGAAACACTATTTGTCCAAGCAGAAAGAACATAAATTTTATGCTAGATGAATTTAAATAAGAATGCAAACTTGTTCATATATTATGAAGCAAGAACAAAATATTAAGTATATTTTTCCAGATGTACTTTTCCAACTATATAAAAGTTGGTTTCACTATTTTGTGTAATCTGCTAAGGATCATATGAGCCTCATACACCAATGTTAAGTCATTATTTAGTGATTTTCAGTGCACTGTATAGACAAACAATTCTTAAAGTGAGATACTAACATTATCATTAACAAATTATACGACCATTTACTTAAACTAACCATTCTGAACTTCACTTTTTCCATTAAAATCTTTACACATTTTAAGCAAAAACATTTTACTTGCTTCTAAGGATGGTATAAAATCATGTAATATTAATTAAAACTCTAAATTGAAAGGCAACAATGTTTAAATTATCAATTATGTCCAACATATATAGATCTAAGTTGAAATTTTGACTGGAAGCAGTTGAAATTGCTAGACATGAGGCTGGATCAAGATATGTGATTGATTAGGTATACGTGGATAATATAGGAATTATTACATACAGAAATAGAATAAATTATACTCTTAATATTATGACTATTGCAAATCAGTACAATTTATAAACCAATCAAGACATATAGAAATAGTCTTCCTTACATATAAATAAGTGAGTTATTATTAAATTCTTAGAATACACAAGGGAAAACTGACTAATGGATGGATTAACAAACTTCCTTTAGTGTCTAAAGGTATTCAGTCTTCAATTTTGCCAGTGGTCTAATGAGGATAGCACTGTTGAGTAAATTGACCCTTTGTACATAGCTTCTTTATAAGGCACAATTTACTCACTATCTTTCTCATTAAAATTCTGCTTGAAATTGATTCATATTCATAAGTGAAGGTGAAGAAACCTACGTATTCATTTAGATGATTAATTAGGAAGAAAAAATGTAATCAGTTTGAAAAGATAATACACAATTCTATTAACCACTCAACATTGGCTGAAAATAAAATGTGTTTCCCAGAAGTATGATTCATTTGTTCTTGAATGATAGAGTTACTATCTGTATTAGACTCCTACTTACTTAAGTGACATTACTATACTAATAAGACTTTTCAAATATGTTCATAGCACTGGTTTATAGATACTTGTATATTTAAAGCACAATTTTAAACTAATATCACAACTCATTTATTTACATTTTAATAATTAATAAACAGAATCACTGTATCACTGTCACTGTCTTCCCGTTCATCATCGATTTGCTCGAGCAGGCACCAGTAACATCTCCATATGTCCTGTCTCATGCTAGTAGAGCCCAAGGGCTTCTGCTTGCTCCAGGAACATAAAGAGCCTCAAACCATTCCATCAGGTCATGGGAATGAGGTCAATAATTCTTACTGGTATTTGTCATATCAAAATCGACATGGGAGGCTTGCTAGGCTCTGTCGTGTGGGTGGTATACTCTTGTAGTCACCTCTAAATCCAGCATTTATTGATGAACCATGCAGCCGCAAGAGGCCACACGAGCCAGGCTCTAATAGGCTCGTCTGCTAGGTGGAGTTCTGAAGAGAGGGAAGTCCAGATGTGGAAAATGGCTGCCCTCATAGAGTGGGAGGTTATCTGGCTTGTTGCAAGGCTCTTCTGGGGTGGCAGGCCAGGGCTAGAACCTGCCATCCCTCCCGGGTGCCTCGTGAGCAGCTGGGCACAGGAAGAGCTGGTAGCAGCTCCACCCCGTGTGTGAGTCTCTGGATCAGCATACCTGGGCTGGGCTTGAAAAAGACTGCTGCAGGGTGGGTCTGATGAGACCAGCTGTAATAGGCTCTTCGGCTGGGTGGAGTTCTGATGAGAGGGAAGTCCGGATATGGAAAATGGTGGCCCTCATGGAATGGGGGGGGGGGTCATCTGGCTTGTTGCGAGGCTCTGCTGGGGTGGCGGCCAGGGCTAGAACCCACCATCCCACCCAGGTGCCTCGTGAGTGGCTGGGCACAGGGAGAGCTGGTAGAAGCTCTTCCCCATGTGAATAAACAGAATAAACTTTCTAAAACTGAATACTGGTACATATCTATCTCACCTAAACCTGATTAAGTTTTTGTCTTAAAAGCTAATAGACCAGGGACCAATGATTTAGCACAGAGGGTAGGGCATTTACCTTCCACACAGCCAACCGGGATGTGATCCTAGCATCCCATATTGGCCCCTGAGCACTGCCAGGAGTAATTCCTTAGCACAGACGCATGAGTAATCCCTAAAGTAAAGCTTGGTGTGACTCAAAAAGCAAAAAAAAAAAAAGAAGAGAAAAGAAAAGAGGTAATAGTTGATATTTAAAATATATATGTACTTATGTGTCTGCTTACAGATCTTGCTTCTAAGATACTTTACTTATTCTGATAGTAGCATGTAATTAAGATATACTCCTTCTATGTTCTTCAATAAATTTAATGATAAATAATTTTGGCCAATTAACACATGGTTTCATGTTTTATCAAACACTGTTTTCAAGTAGGAAATGGAAATACATTTCATAAGTAATTCATATGCTATATTTGATAAATATTCATAAATGCTATATTTAGAGGTGACTACAAGGGTATGCCACCGGCATGGCAAGCCTGGCAAGCTGCCCTGTTTTATTCGATATGCAAAATACCAGTAACAATTATATTAGTTCATTCCCATGACCTAATATAATGGTTTGAGGCTCTTTATGTTTCTGCAGCTAATAGATGCCCTTGGGCTCTACTAGCATGAGAAAGGACATATGGAGATATTACTGGCGCCCGCTCTAGCAAATAGATGATCAACAGGAGGATAGTGAATAGGGGAAGTAATTCATACCATTCATGTTTTTATTATATTTGTTTTTATATTTTATTTAATAGTACAGAGCACTAAAACAATAAGAGAGGAAATATTTAATGTAATAAAATAAGATCCATTGGACTGTTCAAAGAAAGTTTCTCCAACTATATATACACTCTGTTGTTAAGTCAAAACTGCATAAATTTGTTTGACATAAAGAACAGAAAAACTGAAATGGCTAAATATGATCACGTGACATCCCGTTATTCATCGATTTGCTAGAGTGCGTGCCAGTAACATTTCCATTTGACCCTATCACGTGCCAGTGTAGAACAATGGCATCTGGTTGTTTCAGGAATACAAAGAGCCTCAAACTCTTCGTTCAGGGTCTTGATGAAGAAGTCCGACCATCTTGTAGGTGGGCGGCCATGTGATCTTTTAACATCCCTTGGGATCCATTAGGTAACGGCTCTAGTCCAGCAGTCATCTCCAAATCGCATTACACCAGCCCATCTAATTTTCGATGCCTTGGCAAAGGAGACAGCGTCCCTGACTCTGGAACAGCTACGGAGGTCAGAACTCCAGATTCCTTCTCTCACTTGAGGGAGGAGTGATATTCCAAGCATAGCTCTTTCAATTCCTCTTTGGGATACACGAATAGCATTCTCATCCTGCTTTTGTAGGGCCCAGGTCTCTTAGGCATATGTTAATGCAGGGAGAATGGTAGAGTAGAAGAGATGTGCCTGGAGCCAGAGGTTCATTGTCTTTTTTTGTTATTTCTTCAATGTTTTTAAAAACATTCCATGTCGCTCTCTTCTTCCTGCGCAGCTCAGGTTTTAGGTCATTCATCATGTTGACTTCTCGACCTAGGTACACGTAACTGCTACATTCAGAGATGTTTGTTCCATTGAGAGTGAATGGGGCCTCTGGAACTAGTTAATTTCTCATGAACATGAGAAATATGATGGCTAAATATTATGGAATAATAAAGTAAAAGTTTTTGGGTTGAGAATACTGCAAACTAAGATAAATAACTTTTTATAAATGCATGTATTTTTTTTCCTAGAGAGCAATACAATTAAGTAACTAGAGACAAATAAGGTAAAATATTTCTTATAGAAACCATTCTAGGAAAAGTTTTAACATACACAGACATGTAGTAGGAAAAATTACACAAAAATACTATCACATAAATATCATGTTAAACTTCTAATTCTACTGATTTACCAATCAGTAAATAGAAAGTCTATCTGGAGTTTTTCTATAAAGATGTTACTTAAATTTTTATATGAGAATTATATTTAAAATAAACATAACAATGTATTAAAGTCAGATTTTAATTCATTTAAAATGATATATAAATATTCTCGATTCACAGAAAGCTGGTTTAGTAGAATTTTTTAATTCAGATCTATTTCAGAAACTGCAAGAAACATAAAGTGAAAAGAGCAAACAATATTTTACTTCAAATATATTTTGAGCATCATTTAATTCAACAAAAATTGTATTATATAAACAGCACTTTATTGCTTGTCAAATGTATTTAAGATATTTCTCATTCAATTTTTCTAATTAACTTAAAGTGACTATATTTTCTCTTTTCCCCTAGGTTTTACAAGTTTGTTACTCAACTCTAAGCTGTGTGTTGTTATTAATTTATACTCATATGTAATATAAATGATAATATTTCAAAAAGAAAATTTCAAAATCATTTTAAACCCTAATATTTCAAATGATCTATAATGAAAATAATCCCCATTACATTTTATATATTACATTATCAAATTCTCTAATAATTGAATATTAACTACAAAATATTCTAATGTAATGTTTTCTCTTAAAAATTTATTTCTACACTAGTATTAAACTCAGGACAAATTACATTTGGTTGTGGACTTTTAATTCTTTTGAGCTTCTTTTCATTAATAGTAATAGTAGTCTAACAGTTTTAAGGATACTCTTCTATCAGTCTTTACTATTTTGCTGATATTTCAATTTTATTTAACTAGTACAGTCATTCATTCTTTTTAATTTAGCATTGTTTTTAATTTTGAGTCTATATGAAAAGTAATTCACAAATAATTTTATTGTATCTTTCCCTGAATCATCTAATATACTAGTGTTAAAAGTAAGACTTATTTAATACCACTGGATATTCATTAATGACTAGGGAGAAAAAAATGTCCTCATATGGCCAGAAGAACTCCTAGTGAAGAATAAACCTGTACTCTTTTTTATGATTAAATAATTTATCAGGTAAGCTTTTTCATGTGAGTGCTAAAAGGCTTCTAGCTGTGGTTCCTATTGTGTATTATCTTTACTAAAAATTAAGTGCACTTTAAGCATGTTTTTAAGAATTTTGCTTGCAAAATTATATTTAAAGAGCAAGAAAGCAATAAGCAGCATTTATACTTTAGACTACCTAATTCCTCCTAATTATCACTTGACAAAGATATCTACAAATTTATGAGTGACTTACAATGTTTTCTTGAAGTGCTCTTAAGTAAACACAACATAATTGTTTATAAAATTTCTACTTTTGAGACTGATAAAAGTAATCACAAAATTTGAAAATGATCATGCATGACTACACATAATATTGAAACACTCTAATTATTTAATATTAAATAAAAATTTTACAAAATTGATTAAGTTTACCTGAAACCATAAAATGAAGATTATATCACAATTAAGGATTGTATGAGTTAAATCGTAAGTTTTGTGTGAATTTTAAACTGTTTTATATGTGGTGAGTTTGTATTTCACTTTTTTTTTTTATTATATGATATATTATCTTTTCATGGTAAAGTGTTGGTGTCACTGATAACTACTAAAATAAATCAACAATAAGAAATAACTAAACTTAAAGTTATCAAAACAGAGTACAAAAATATTAGCAATGCATATGTAAGGCTAAAGAGTATGAAAAGATTACAACTATTTAAATATAAATATTATACTTAATTTTGAAAAATTCTTATGATTTCAAAATTTAAATAAAATTGCTTAAAATACTCTCTAGACCTTTCATTTCACCAGTAGTGTATCATTATAAGAGCTAAGAGAATAATTTTGAGAAAAAATTAGAAACAATTAGTCAACATTTAGTTGACTTTCTCTCTCTCTTTTCTTTCTCTCTTTCTTTCTTTTTTTCTTTCTTTCTTTCTTTCTTTCTTTTCTTTCTTTCTTTCTTTCTTTCTTTCTTTTTTCTTTCTTTCTTTTCTTTCTTTCTTTTTCTTTCTTTCTTTCTTTCTTTCTTTCTTTCTTTCTTTCTTTCTTTCTTTCTTTCTTTCTTTCTTTCTTTCTTTCTTTCTTTCTTTCTTTCTTTCTTTCTTTCTTTCTTTCTCTACTCATATGGAAGAGAGTAGAATATCCTGATACAGATCCTGAAATATATGGTCATTTAATCTTCTATAAAGGAGCAAAGGTCTTGAAGTTGAGTAATGAAACTTTCTTCAGGTGGTACTGAGAAACATGTAGAAAAGCAAACTCAGGTATTTTCTAATACCATGCACAAAAGTCAGATCAAAATTAATTAAAAATTTCAACATCAGAACTGAATCCATAAGGAAGAAAATATAGGTGAAACCCTTCAAGATACTAAAGTTAAAGGCATTTTCAAAGGTGAAACACCATTGACCAAGGAAGTGGAAGCAAAGATTAAAAATGGAACTACAGAAAACTAAGATACTTAATTTCTTAATTTTCACTGTTTCTTTCCTGAAAAGAAACAGTTATCAAGGCTGGAGCAATAGTACAGCAGATCGGTTGTTTGCCTTGCATGCAGCTGACCTGGGTTCAATCCTGGCATTCCATATGGTATCATGAGCACCACCGGGAGTAATTCCTGAGTCCAGAGCCAGGAATAACCTCTGAGCATTGCTGGGTATGACCCCAAAAGAAAAAATGTAGTGACCAAGATACAAAGACTGTCCTTGGCATGAGAAAAATTATTAACCCTATCTGATCTAATAAAGTGATGTGAAAGTCATATAAGACATTAGTAGAACACTACAAGAAAAAATCATCCAACCCTATCAAAAAATGGGGAACACGAATAATCAAAAGGCACATGTTTTACTACTTTAATTGTTTATAATTTCTAGAACACTTAAAAATTACTCATTATCATATATGTATGTGTAAATCAGCATTTAAAGCATATGTCATACATTTTCTTCCATATATGGGGGAAAATATGAGCAACTGCTTCAGTTACTGCCTTATCATATCTAAGACACAATCAAAGTTTGCCACTTCATAAATTTATACCCTGCAAGATAAAGTAATTTACATGAATTAATAACCAAGCACACATTAATGGTGATTAAAAAAAGTGTTTCTCAGTTGACTCACTGCAATATGAAGCCACTGATCTCAGGTTCAAGTCATGTGGGAGGCAAAGTGACATTCTTTAAACCATGAGACTTAGGCCTCAGGGTAACTTGTGTGAGAATTCCTACCGTACTTTGTGTAAGAACTTTCCTATAAATGTATGTTTCCTAGGGAGGATGAGTGCTGTCTTCACAAAACAACTACACTATAAAATTCACATATACCAAAATATCTCATTCTAATCTAACCACAGTAGAGCCAAGAGAAGCCTATTTTCCTGCCATTGTTCCATTCTTATGCATGTGAATAGTCACACTTTTTTTTTGTTTTTCATCAGGGTTAATGTCTGTGTCTTCAAAACTTTTACTGTTTGTTTGAACAAAGTTATTACAACCGTTCTTTTAAATGTGTTAAATTTTCCTAATTTTCCTAGGTTTTGTTATACTTTAGTTTGAAACACGTATAAGCAAAGATAATAAATAAAGGGAAATGAGGCGTATGATGAGGGGAGTAGGTAACCAGGGGTAATGGTATAGGGATCTGATGGAGAGACTGATATAGTAGCTCTGCAATTGTTAATGTACGTCAGCAATAGTTTAAATTATATATCAATATGATTGATGTTCTCGGTCCTATCTTGCCAAGATAGGACCGAGAAGATTGGCTGAAGAACTCCACATCGGGACCCATGGCCTAGAATGGAACGAACAGGGTGAGAGACTATCTGAGTTCATCATGTCCACCAAGACTATTCATGGGAACTCACAGTTTCAGAAGGCTGAAGCGAAACGTTGGACATGGGAATCTCCTGGTGGACAGTTCCACAATGAAATTGACCACATCATATTCAATCGACGGTTTTGTCTGACCGATGTTGCTGTCGTCCCCAAATTCCAGACAGGATCGGACCACCGTCTCCTTCGTGCAAAATTCTACTCGCGCAACGGGGAGAAAAAACTGCAAAGTTTAAGAAGAGAACTCCCAGAACGACCACCAACTGGGAACTCTTTGGCACCATTGCGGCAACATGGGAAGATACCATCATTGATGACATCGATGAAGAATACAACCAACTGGTTCAGCACCTCCATGATGGTGCGAAGAATGTCGAGAGAGAGAAACACACAAAAGGACGCTTGTCTTCAGAAACTCTTGAGCTCATTCGCCAACGTGGCAAGGCGCGAGCCTCAGGAGACCAAATGCTAACGTCCAAGCTTGGTAAACAGTGCAGAGAAGCGATAAAAGCAGACCTCAAAGACAGAAGAGCAGAAATACTGGAAGATGCAGCAGAAGCCGGGAAAAGTATTCGCACTGCCCGCCTGTCCTTCGCCAACTATAAGACCAAGATGACTGCCCCCCGACGCCCTGATGGATCTATCACATCTTCCAGAAAGGCAATGGAGAAGATTATCCATGACTTCTACTCAAATCTCTTTGATAGCCACATCCACCTGCCCACATACCAAATTCCACAGGATGGATATGTCATTCCCAACGTTCTCCCTTCTGAAATCCGACATGCCATCTCGTTGGTAAAGAAGGGAACAGCACCAGGCCCAGACAAAGTCAGACCCAAACATCTGGAAGAATCTGCCGTCGGTACTCATCAATACACTAGCTCGGCTCTTCACACGCTACCTGTCCGAATGCAAGGTGCCCTCCCAATGGAAAACCAGCAGGACAGTTCTACTGCTCAAGAAGGGAGACATTCACGACATCGGCAACTATCGCCCCATCTGCCTATTGTCCGTCATCTACAAGCTGTTTACACGAGTCATCCTGAACAGGATTAGCAGAACACTAGATGAAGGACAACCATGCGAGCAAGCTGGTTTCCGGAAAGGTTTCAGCACAATCGACCATATCCACACAGTAACCAAGCTCATTGAGGTTTGTAGGGAGTACAAGATGCCGCTCTGTCTCACGTTCATTGATTTACAGAAAGCCTTTGATTCTGTGGAGACTGAAGCAGTGATCGAAGCCCTAGTCAAACAGGGTGTTCAAACCCAATACATCAAGATCCTTCGTGAGCTGTATTACGGATTCACCACCAGGATCTCACCATTCTACAAAGAAGTGATCATTGATGTCAAAAGAGGGATTCGACAGGGTGATACCATCTCACCAAAACTCTTCAGTGCCACCCTCGAGAACATCATGCAACAATTAGAATGGGAAGGAATGGGAGTGAAGATAGATGGTCGGCAACTACACCACCTCCGCTTCACTGATGACATCGTTCTAATAACACCAAACATTAGCCAAGCGGCACAAATGCTGGCTGACTTTGACCGAGAATGTGGAAAGGTAGGTCTACAGCTGAATCTGAAGAAAACTATGTTCATGAGAAATGAATTAGTTCCAGAGGCCCCATTCACTCTCAATGGAACAAACATCTCTGAATGCAGCAGTTATGTGTACCTAGGTCGAGAAGTCAACATGATGAACGACCTAAACCCTGAGCTGCGCAGGAGGAAGAGAGCGGCATGGAATGCCTTCAAAGGCATCAAAGAAATAGCTAAAAGGACAAAGAACCTCTGGCTCCGGGCACATCTCTTTGACTCCACCGTTCTCCCTGCATTAACATACGCCTCAGAGACCTGGGCCCTATGAAAGCAGGATGAGAATGCTATTCGGGTCTCCCAGAGAGGAATTGAAAGAGCTATGCTTGGAATATCACGTCTCACTCAAGTGAGAGAAGGAATCCGGAGTTCTGACCTCCGTCGCTATTCCAGAATCAGGGACGCTGTCTCGTTTGCCAAGGCATCGAAAATCAGATGGGCTGGACATGTAATGCGATTTGGAGACAACCGCTGGACTAGAGCTGTTACCGACTGGATCCCACGGGATGTCAAAAGATCACGTGGCCGCCCACCTACAAGATGGTCAGACTTCCTTGTTAAGACCCTGAAGGAACGGTTTGAGGCTCTTCATATTCCTGAATCAACCAGATGCCATTGGGCTACACTGGCACGTGATAGGGTCCAATGGAAATGTTACTGGTGCCCGCTCGAGCAAATCGATGAATAACGGGATTCAAGTGATCAAGTGATGATTGCTGTTGCTGACCCCATTCCGGAGGTTGCCGAAGCGCTTGGTCAGGTCCACCTGCAGCAGGTTCCACAGAAGGTCCTTCAGGTCGATATGATTTTATCATAAAAATTTAAAAATTTTAAGAGATGGAGGAGAAAATTTATTATTGTGCTCTTTATTCCAGTGAAGTGTATTTACTTATAAAATGTCTTATTCGTGCCCAGCAACTCTGCTTCTGTACTTTAGAAACACAATAATGTTCTGGGTTTCAATACTGAAATAGTTGAATATTTTAAATAGTAATCAAACTTGACATATGTAGTTCCAATAAAGTACTTGATTCAATTGAAGTAATTACAATATGAATAGTTGAGACCAAGGTCATACATGGCAGGTAATGACAGCTCTGTCATAACTGCTAATATTCTAATAATGATTTTCACTGTTAAAGCTTACAGACTACTATAACCCGGCATCAGTTGTCAGAAGCAAATTCCTATTAGAAATACTGAATTATGCAAAACATGTTTATATCCACTTAAAAGTAAAGAACATAATTTTTTGTATTTCAGAAATGTTTTTACTTAAAATATAAATATAATTGATACTATGATATTATCTTTGTCAAAAAAGGTATTTATTATTGGAGTATATTTATTACTATTTATAATATACGCAGAAGCATATACACATATATACTTCAAATTTGTGTCATTAAATCTCATATAAATCTAAAATCACTTAAATATATTTATTTAACAATACAGTAAACTATGGATTTTGAAATGTTATCAACATAAAATAGTGTACACAGAGTTAATTATAACAACTACTAATTGGTTCCTGGACTCCTTCCATTTTATTAAAATTATTAAAAAAAGGATTTTCCATTAGAATAGATGAAAATAATGTGAAAAGATAGCAAACATCTTAAAAATAAAGAAAAGCCTACTGATACAGAATTTCATAATAAAAGTATTATGCAAAAACTGGTGATTTAATAAAATTAATCTAATTTTACAAAGCAATGTTATAACTGCACTAAAAAAATAAGATGTCTTTTAAATAGAACCACAATATAGAAATTTGGATAGAAATTGAATAAAAATACTTGAAATGGTGTGTATATATACATATATAATATATATGAATATATGTAATGTTTAAAATGAATTGTTTAAAGAAAAGTAAATGCTTATTAAATAATATAGTAAATGATAGAAAATAAAATATTCATAACATTTATAATTACAATAGTAAAATATTAAGGAGAGCAATAGAAATATAATGATGTAAGAATTTTATGTTATTCCTAAAATTAATATTATTTTAAGACAAATCTTTATGTCATGTGCTTATATTACATTTGTATGCATAGATATATATGGAACTACTTAAATATCAAGAAAATAGATGAAAAATATGTTAGGTGGGACAAATTACTATCTTGAAATGATCTAATCAAGGCCGAGAGTAAAATAGGAAGCAATAACTATATATTGAAGAAAAGAGGTTAAAACATAAGAGCAAGTTCATAAAGTCAATCATAACAATGATAAAGACAAGTAATGACCTAATGGAGTAATGGTATCACTTGAATCACATTATTGCATGATATTAAAATGTGGTGGGGAGACACCTTAAAGATGTAAAGCATGAACCGTGTATGTGGGAGGCCCAAGTGTTATGGTTGACACTATTTAACCTCCCTGCACTGCTGTATTTAGCCCTGATGATCTCTAGCAACACAACACCTATTTCTCTGCTGAGCACTGAACTGGGAGGCACACTTCTAGGCTTAGTTTCTTCAGTAGTAGACTGGTCCCTGAGCATTATTGTGCAAGCCCCAAAGAGATTTAATTTAAATCCATTAAATCTAAATCAGCAGCATCTGACATAATGATATACTGTCTGTGACACTCACTTTTTATCACTTGTCTTCCTATCAGTCATTGATTTGTTCGAGCAGGTGCCAGAAACATCTCCATTCATTGAGAATGAGGTCCATTATTTTATTTTATTTTATTTTTTTTGCTTTTTTGGATCGCACCAGGCAATGCTCAGGGGTTTCTCCTGGCTCTGCACTCAGGAATTACTCCTGGCAGTGCTCGGGGAAAATATGGGATGCTGGATCGAACCTGGGCCAGCATGGGCCGGCAGTATGCAAGGCAAACACCCTAACCACTGGACTATCACTCTGGTCCCAAGGTCCATTATTGTTACTGTTTTTGGCATATTGAATACACCACAGGTAGATTGCCAGGCTCTGCCATGGCTCTGGGTTCATCCTAGGGGGCCCAATCTTTTTCTATGTCAGACCAACAATTATCCCAGGCCCTGGGTGTAGACAAATCTGTCTTCTGTCTGCCACCTCTGCAGAAGCAGCCAGGCACCACGGCCACACCCGCAATACCTTCAGGTGCACGAGGCAAAAAGGGTCTATGACAATAATCACATTAATTCAAAATATACATTATGGTGAAAGATGATAAAAGAATACAACTCATACCATAATACAGATTTTCGGATATTAATATTAATACGGCTGTAGTACCCAGCTGTATCAGCAGGAAGCAGACAGGAGATAGGCTTGTCTAAGCCCTCAGGGGCTCTGCCCCATGGGCCCTGGATGGTTGATGATTTGACATAGGAAAGACTGTAGCCCTTGGGATGAACCCAATGGCATGGCAGAGCCTGGCAAACTATTCATGGTGTATTTGATATGCCAAAATCAGTAACAATAGGATGTGAGGGCGATCTGGCTGCGACATCTGTCACCCCATTGATCGCCAGGGTTGATTCGGTTGATCTGGCTGGCTGGAGGTTGTCCCCTTCCTCCCTCACCGCTCCATGTGCGTCCCTCCGAGAAGCTGCACACTCGATCAAAGAGGACTGCCTTCCCGAAGAGACGGAACCGTCTTCGGTCGGGGGTATTCGAGTAGCTGCGCTCCCCTGCTAGAACCTTCAAACAAGCTCTCAAAAACAATAACAATAATGGACCTCATCCCAACAAATGAAGTTTTTACTGGCACCTGCTCGAGCAAATTGAACAAAGGGAAGACAAGTTATAAAAGTGAAAATTAATACTCCTGTTTGTGATTTTATAAAGCAAATCTATTTATATATTTTGAGGCACACCTTTGTTCAGTGCTTACCCCTGGTTCTATGCTCAGGTATCACTCCTGGAGTCCTTGTGGGCTCTGAGGACCATATGTCATGCCAGGATGGCTATATATAAGGAAAATGCATTTACCCAGTGTACTATAATTCTGGCCCAGATAAATGTACTTGTTAATCATGAGGACTTTATGGTATTTATTACCTTAGTATCTGTAGCACAGATTACCAGTAAATGAAGGAAAAACTAAACAAAATAAAAGTATTGATAGACTTACTATTGAAAAAACAATTAGATTGCTGCTTGCTCATAAATAAAATACTAGACATAATAGTGATATAAAATACTAAATAATTCTACTAGTCATCTTTATCTAATTAGCATTTAAATAATATTTCTTCCACAACTAACAAAAAGTCCGTATTTGCAAACCCACCTATGTCGGGTAGCGCCGCGGGGTCCCGACAGTGTCAGAACAGAGGTTGTTTTCTACCTCCGAGGACGCCGGGGAGAACAGATGAAAACTTACGAGCCCGTTGCAGTTCCAAAAGGCTTTTAATAGTACAAAAGCTCTTCCACAGCAATCCAATATAATGAACAAACTTTAGCTCTGGTCCGAACTTAGACCATTCAAAAGAGCCTAAGTCTCCCACCAAAAGAGAGAGAGGATCTCACCGAAGCTGAGTCCTACCCAGAAGAAGGAGCAAAAGGCCAAAGAGCAAAAGGCCAAAATCCAAAAGTCAAAAGCCAAAAGCCACAGGAGACAAAAGCTGAAGACTGAGGAACCAAAAGGCAAAAAAGGTGAAGCGGCCTCAAGTCAGCCCCTTATATACACCTAAGTAATCCAATTGGGAGGGGCATGTCAACAAAGAACTCTAAACAGAGTGTAGTGCCACACCTTATTGCAGGTATAAACAAAGATTATGCCAAGGACTAAGGAGATTATCTCTTATGTAAAACACTGGAGAGAGAGAGGGCTGATATAAAGTAATACATCTTAACTTCATGAGCTTCATGTAATCTAGATGGTACCCACAAGGTCCTTCTTATTTTTATCTGCACCAGGGTGATTCTGAGTATCTTGTTCTCGTGTACTGAAAGGGTCACTCTCGCCTGCTTAGAGCAAAGTAGTATGATTCTTCCTATAGTCTTCCTATAGTCTCAGCGTAGCTAGGGTGGTAGTCTCCTGGTAAATTCTAACTGTCCCATGCTGGGTGCAGTGGGTATAAAGAGGAGCTGTGCCCAATCTAGAAAACATAGAAGTCTTAGTAGATGTATAAGTCAGAAGTTATTCAATCAAGGTGACTTCTGTAAGTGCCACACCCTCTTGCAGTGTTTACATAGAAGAGAAGTCTCATTAGAATGAACCTTGACTTAAGTAGATTAAGCTGGGAGTGGGCAAAACAACAAAAACTCCCAGAATAGCTAAACCTGTCCTCCAACACGCCTAGATCATTTTCCTAGACAAAGTATATTATGACACTAAAACAAAGTTTAATACACGGGAAAGCTACTCACATTACTTAAAGTATGTTGTTTGAATTTTCAGTAGAAAATTCAATGATAGACAAATAAATAAGTCAAATAAAACAACTTAATTAGTAATTAATTTACCAAAGGAAAAAATGGCCATTAATGGATATATTCATAACATTTTTGTTTATAAAATGGAAAATTGCTGCCTATTTATCCATAGGTGAATGGATGAACAACTTATTATAAAATTATGTAGTTCAAAAATATTCTTTTATGAAAATTAACTACTGAAATATGAAAAAGCATACTCATATTTCAAAATAATGTTCAAGACAAAAAATAAAAATATTATTATGATTTTATGACCTAAAATTCTCGATGATCAAAATAATGATAATAAATTGTGACATTAAACAGACTAGTGATTACCTGAATATTATAGAAATTGCAGTGATGAATAAAAGACCAATAGAAATCATTAAAATATGCATAGGAATGTTCTGGCAATTATATTAATGTGTGTCTGTTGGATGATAGACCTAGATAGCTTGGGAGCTTTGCTATTTAAATTTTTTTTTCACAGTTTAATCTATTTACTCACAGTTTAATCTATTTACATATTCTTAAACCCGAGTTCATGCTAATGAGATCTGTCTTCTGTGTAAACACTGATGGACCGGTGTGGCAGTTACAGAAGTCACCTTGACTCTGAATGAGTAACTTCTGAATTATTATAATATATCTACTATGACTTCTATGTTATCTAGATGGGCACAGTTCCTCTTTGTACCCACTTACCCCAGTTTGGGACAGTTAGAATTTACCCAGAGACTGCCACCCTGGCTACATTGAGACTATAGGAAGGATCATATTAGTTTGCCCTCAAGCAGGCAAGCATGACCCATTCAGTATACAGAAAACAAGATTCTCAGAATCACCCTGGTGCAGAAAATAAATAAGAAGGACCTTATGGGTACCATCTAGATTACATGAAACCCATGAAATTAAGATGCATTACATTATGCAAGGACCACCCCTGCCAGTGTTTGACATAAGAGATAATTTTGGAAGAAGTGATTGGTTCTTGGCATAATTATTTGTTTAGACCTGCAGTAGGGTGTGGCACCACACTACTATACTCTTCTACTCTTTAGAAGCTGTTTAGTTGCTCTTTGTTGACAGGACCCTCCCTGAAGCTAGGATTAATTTCTGTATATAAGGGGACTGACTTGAGGTACTGCATCCACTTTGGTGGGACTCTTTCTGCTGGGATCCTCTTTGATGGGAGACTTAGGCTCTTATGCATGGTTTAAGTTCTGACCAGAGCTAGAGTTCTTCCATTATATTGGATTGTGGTGGTAGAGCTTGTTCTACTATTAAAAACCTTTTGGAACTGTGCTGGACTCATGGGTTTTCATTTGTTTCTCGGCGACCTTGGAGGTAAAAAAGAACTTCTGTCCTGATATTGTTGGGGACCCCAGCAGCTCCCTGACATATGTCTATATGTGTGTGTGTTTTTTGTATGTTTACTGATTGGATGATGGAATCATGGGTGTATAAATCAAAACATACTGAACTGCATACTCATAGAATGAATAACAATTAAAATTCAAAAGACCCGGAAAAGTGAAACTTAGAAAAATATATAATTTAAATGTGTTGGATGTTTACTTGTGTTTCGTTTTGCTTCTTAATTTAAAAATAAGAGATGAAAATATGTAAATTTATTCTCTCTTTGTAATATGCAAGCATGCCAGTGATTTCTACTTAACATAGGTCACAATGTCTGACAAGTAAAATAAATAACAAAAGAGTATTTGTGTCAGATTAACATTTATTTTAGCAGTTATTTCAAAGTTTAGCATGTTTGCTTATCTTTTAATTCTTGATTCAAGCATATTTGCATAACATTTACTTAAAAATCAACCTAAATGCTTCAAATTGCTTATTAATCATTGTAGTTAAGTAGTCTACCTGTATAATTTAACTTTGTTTTTCTGACACTACTGCATAAATTTGCATGGTTGCATAAAATGTCAGAATTAGAGTTGTTCGTACACAATTGTTAATGAACTTCTATTGTGTCTCTTTCACTAATGCATGCAAAGGTTTCTTTAGGTGTTTCTAAGGTCTAGGGCATTATGTAGTGTACCATGAACCAAAACCTATTAGAGATTGCTCTATTCCGAAAACTCTCCTTCAAATGAGCTTCTAATGAATATTATGAATCAAAGCAAAGTATGACTTATACCTGTATTTTTTTTTTCCTCTTTGAAAGAACTTTAAACTCAATTGCTAAGAAATAATGGGACATTGCCCAATAGCAGAACAACAGAAATGAGTGAGAGTTGTTATTCTGTTGAGTAACAATTCAGGGACTGATGTGGAATACTTTTCCATTTTAAAAAGGTCACTAAACTGCAGAACAACATTAATCAGGTATTGGATTTGCAATTAGAGATACTATCACTTTTAAATCTATCAGACATATGAATGGGTAGGCTTAATCAATCAACATACTGATTGTTTTGCAAGTAAAAGGCACTTCCATTTCTATTCCCATCCCTTTGTATTCTGCCCTAGTAGTGATATTTTTTTAACAGTGCAACATTGACATTTTAACACAATCTTAACTAAGGATTCCATGACATTGTATTTATTAGGAAAAATGTTTTGGTGATTATTATAATTAGCAAAATAATAGCATAGTTCTACTTCATATACTTTTTAAGAAAAAATAATAGAGGTCTTTAGAACTGTAGCTACTTCTTTCTGTTTATGAACATACATAGGGATTTTTCTTAAAAATGAATATATAGAAACATTTTCAGTAAGATTTTTAATATACTTTGAGGATAAATTTTATCATTGAACTCAATAAATAACAAGGGTTGCTTAAATAATAATCTTCAATATCACCATTTTGCTATAGTTAGATGCTCTTTTTTGCTTGCTTGTCCAAAGCAAGACAAATATTTTTTTTGTCTTTCAGTTTTATATGATGGATATTTATATGTTTACTGTATATTCAAATATTGGATATTTATATATATATGTATTGAAACACATGCCTTGCTTATTTACATGTCATGGGATATTTTTGTCTTAATGCAATAAATGATAATATACAAAATAATTTAATGTTTTTGAATAACTTAAAAGCTAGACCAAGAAGAGCCTTAAGTTACAAAGCCAACCAAGAAACATTTAACTATAATGCTTAAGTAATTTAAGTAGTAGTATTTTTATCAAATGTTTCTCTCCTTGATAAATGATGTTTAATTCTATTAATGCTATTAAACTTTGGAGTAAGTTTAAAGGTGAGAGTACCTCAAAGAGAAGGTATTTTGTAAGAAATTTCTAGGTGTTTACTGTATAGGAATGAATAGTGATGAAGTTTTTTAATGCTTTGAAGAAAAATGGACTCCATTGTGTGATGTTCAGTATCAAGTTTTATATCTCGCCTAAGTTTAAGTTACAGGTATGGTTACTGGTGCCATTGTTCCCTTGCTGAAGATGCCCTGCAAGATGACAGCAGTGAAGACACCAGTCAAGAACACTGGTGAAGATACCAGTCTTTCTGACACCAGTCCCAGTGCTGGGATTCTTGTTCCAGTACTCAAGAACTTTGTTCCAGTCTTCCTGAGACCTGATTCAGTTTTCCTATCAATTCAAAGAGTTCCTGATTGCTGCCCTCCAAACACTCATTCACATCATCATTGCTATTGCTGTTCTAGAAGTAGTCAATCAGACTTTGTTCCAGCTCTGCGCCTTGCTTAAATTATGGCAAATTGACTCTCACTAATTATGGACAGTGCAAACTATACTAGACACACTGTGTCAAAACTTTGCTTTGGGGCCCAAAAGAAGTTAGGATCTCAAATTAACATGTAATATCAATCTGTAATTAGAAATGTTTCTTTTTATGTAATTTTTTTGTGTTAGCCCAAATTCTGTACTTTTTCAGTTTTATTTTAATAAACTATACAGAGACTCACAGACATGGGGCAGAGCTGCTACTGGCTCTCCCTGTGCCGAGCCGCTCATGAGGCACCCGGGAGGGATGGCAGGTTTTAGCCCTGGCCACCACCCCAGCAGAGCCTCACAACAAGCCAGATGACCCCCCACTCCATGAGGGCCTCCATTTTCCACATCCGGACTTCCCCCTCATCAGAACTCCACCCAGCACACCAGTCTATCACAGCCTGGCTCACGCGCCATGTGGTTCATCAATAAATGCTGAATTTTGAGATGACTACAAGAGTATGCTACCCGCACGGCAGAGCCTGGCAAGCTACCTGTGTTGTATTTGATATGCCAAATACCAGTAACAATTATAGACCTCATTCCCATGACCTGATGGAATGGTTTGAGGCTCATAATGTTCCTGGAGCAAGCAGGTGCCCTTGGGCTCTACTTGCATGAGACAGGTCATGTGGAGATGTTACTGTGCCCGCTCGAGCAAATCAATGATGAACGGGAAGACAGTGATACAGTGATACAGAATGCTATTAATGTTGTGTATTTAGTGTAATACTACCCTGCCTCTTACACCATCCGTGTAAATGCTTTCCTATATACATCTTATTTGTAAAACCTGATGATTTTCATGCAGGTAACTTAAAATTGCAGTGAACAAAAACTAGATTTGATACTCAAAAAATAAATATGTTTTATTTTGTTTACATTTCATATTGCTATTAGATTAAATAGCAATACTCCATGAGGACCTCCATTTTCCACATCCAGACTTCCCCCTCATCAGAACTCCACCCAGCAGACCAGCCTATCACAGCCCAGCTCATCGAGATCCACCCTGCTGCAGTCTTTTTTAATCAGACCCAGGTATGCTGATCCAGAGACAGACATGGGGCAGAGCTGCTACTTGCTCTCACTGTGCCCAGCCACTCATGAGGTTCCCGGGAGGGATGGCAGGTTCTAGCCCTGGCCTGCCACCCCAGCAGAGCCTCACAACAAGCCAGTCGACCCCCCCCACTCCATGAGGACCTCATTTTCACATCCAGACTTCCCCCTTGTCAGAACTCCACCCAGCAGACCAGCCTATCACAGCCCGGCTCACGTGACTGCTTGCGGCCGCAGTTCATCAATAAATGCTGGATTTTGAGATGACTACAAGAGTATGCTGGCTGCACGGCAGAGCCTGGAAAGCTACCCGTGTCGTATTTGATATGCCAGATAACAGTAACAATTATAGACCTCATTCCCATGACCTGATGGAATGGTTTGAGGCTCATAATGTTCCTGGAGCAAGCAGGTGCCCTTGGGCTCTACTTGCATGAGACAGGTCATATGGAGATGTTACTGGTGCCTGCTCGAGCAAATCAATGATGAACGGGAAGACAGTGATACAGTGATTAGATTAAATATACCTACTACAATAGCAGTTTTACACTTTAAATTTCATATAAAGTTTTGATTAAAATGCAATCAACATGGGGCTGGATAGATAGTATAGAAGTAGTTGCTTGCCTTGCTCATAGATGACAAGGGTTGGATTCCTGGCAACTATTAAGTGTCCCTGACCCATCCAGGAGTGATACTTGAGTGGAGAACCTAGAGTAGTCCTTGAATACGGCCCATTGTGGCTGAGTATGACACAAAACCAAAAACAAACAAAAAAGCAGACTTTGCTTTAAAGTTCTTTTAATTTAAAAATGATTTCTATGCAATCTACAATTAGAAAATCCTAATAGAATATAATATTTAGAATGTGGGGTTTGTGAGTATTCATTTTTCAGTCTTTTATTTCGAGGTAATGAATTTGGGCCACACTAGGAACAGTGCTCACAACTCATTTCTGACTCTTTTACATTTTTCACTCCTACTGGTGTTCAGGGATCCATAGGTAATGCTTGAGATCAAACCAGAGTCACCATGACATGCACATGTTTTATGCCCTTACTGTCTTTTCAGCCTGGCACTTATAATTGTCTGTAGAAAAGGAATGTTTAGTAAATTCCAATTAAATTACAATTCAAAAGACATTTTACTTCTGCAAAAAGTTTCAAGGGAAATAATCAGAATATCTAATAAGTTCACTATTTTCTTTTTATTCTATAACAATTTATGAGAATATTTGGTTATTTTGGAGTAGGGTAGGGGAACTAAGACATGTGCTACAAATGAGACTGCAGGATGATGTGGCACATGATGGAATAGAAACTTACGCTTCTCCGTGACAACAGTACCTGCAACCTTTATTGTTAGGTTATGAATGATGTTATAATTATCCATTTGGCCTTTGGCAGAAAAAAGTTCTTCACCATTTTTATAGCCTCAACCTATATTTTATCTGTGCTGTCAACTTTGTACAACCTGATATTACTTCAAATTTCAGTCATTCCTAATCCAGTTATATTTCCCTACTCCCATCACCAACTGCCTTTCTGCTTTGCATTCCCCCTATGGAGCCCTAGAAAATCTTGTTTTATTATAGTAAAATATTATAGGAAGGATTTAAAAAAATAGGGCTACCAAACTTTGTCTTTTAAAAAGAATTACATTTTCTGTTAAAAATAAAAGTAAAGCCTGGGCTTCAAAGCCAGGATTGATTTCAAAACCAGATGGAAAGAGCCATTTTCATAAAGTCATCAGAGTTTGTGGCTCTTTAATAAAATTATTTAAAAATTAAGAACAAAGTATACTTTATTCATACAAATATTCATACTGAATACCAAAGAGTCATATTAATTTTTTTCAGTGATAAGCATGACCAATTTTATTGGAAAGCAGTTTTGGGGGAAATTATCAATGATATATGATAATATGCACTTTACAATCATTAACTTAACATTTTGTTGTCTAACCCACAGAATTGCTATATTCTGATGATAGGTAGGACTCCTCTCGGGTGAGATCCTCTCTCTTTGGTGGAAGACTTAGATTACTTTGTATGGTCTAAGTTCGGTCTTTTCAAGTCCAGCCGGCCCAGGTATGCTGATCCAGAGACTCATGGACATAGGGCAGAGCTGCTACCAGCTCTTCCTGTGCCCAGCCACTCACGAGGCACTCAGGAGGGATGGCGGGTTCTAGCCTTGGCCCACCACCCCAGCAGAGCCGCACAACAAGCCAGACGAACCCCCACTCCATGAAGGCCGCTATTTTCCACATCTGGACTCCCCTCTCGTCAGAACTCCACCCAGCAGAAGAGCTGATCACGGCCCGGCTCCCACGGTCGCTTGCGGCCGCATGGTTCATCAATAAATGCTGAAGATCAGAGATGAATACAAGAGGGTGCCACCCAAGCTTGGCAAGCTACCTGTGTCATTTGATATGCCAAATACCAGTAGCAATTATGCACCTCATTCCCATGACCTGATGGAATGGTTTGAGGCTCTTTATGTTCCTCAAGCAAGCAGATGACCTTGGGCTCTATTAGCATGAGACAGGGCATATGGAGATGCTACTGGTGCCTGCTCGAGCAAATTGATGATGAACAGGAAGGCAGTGATACAGTGAACCTTTATATATATATATATATACATATATATATAAATATATTATTGTGTATATATATATTTCTGCACATATATATATATATCAGTTGTAAACATTAATACTATTTTGCGAAAATAGCAAAGTGAGAAATATAAAAATAATGAACTTATCTCTTCCCCTGTTTATTTGGGGCTTTTAGGTCTATAGTTAAATAGATACTGTCTACTACCTGAATAATATCAATGTGTTTTGTGTACAATTTATAAACCCCTAGAGTGCCATCAAGAATAATAATCGTGTGATGTTATCAGAAATAAACAGGTCTAAAGACACAAAATGACAGAGTGTACATAATTTTCTTTAACCAGGAATAAATAAAACAGCTGCACTTATCATAAAAAGTCTACATTAATCTGTATATCTGTCGAACCCAGAAGTCTATGGAGATTTAGTGAGAGAACTTCTTTGGTAAATATATATCACTGAATTGATAGTCTACTAATTAAATATTCCATAAAAGCAACTATTAGACTCTTGTCTTGTGCTAACATTTATAAGGAAATTAAAACTACATTTTATCATTTATATGGAAATTGAGACTAAATTTTGCTCCTAAAATGCATGCTTCAAGGTCATCAAATAATTTGGGTCCTGTTGGTTACTCGGCTTTGGGTAAATCTGCTAAAATAAAGTGCTTTTCAGTGCTAGTCTCCATAGTCTATGCATAATGGTAAAAGTCAAAGGTCATTGTGAGTCCTCCTTATAAATAACCAATTACATAGGTAGTCTAAAAATAGAGTTCCTGTTGGCGCAGACAGGTTCATGGTAGCCAGCTTTGATTTCTGTACCCATTTAGTATCTCTATTTTAGAACCACAGTTTAGTTAGATTTGTCAGCACCCTCTGATTTACCACATTTCAAATGTTGGTGTCTCAACTAAGGAATGGAATTAAGGAAGAACTGCTTGCTTTGTGTCTGATTAGATCAGAATGAAATTGAAATCCTGGATTTTGTTTATGTTTTTTGCTTTTTGGGTCACACCCAGCAATGCTCAAAGGTTAATCCTGGTTGTGCACTCAGGAATTACTTCTGTTGGTGCTGGACTGGGCCCCCTGGGATGAACCCAGAGCCATGGCAGAACCTGGTAAGCTACCCATGGTGTATTTGGTATGACAAAAACAGTAACAATAATGAACTTGTTCCCACTGAATGAAGATATTACTGGTACCCGCTCAAGCAAATCAACGAACAATGGGAAGATAAGTGATACAAGTGATACAAGTGATCATTTATAACAAATTTCCATTTGGGTATAGTAAAAAGGACATCAATCATATACTATCTACAAAATTTAGATACATATTTTGAATTAAGTTTAACTTTCTATTTTCAAAGACAAAAGTAAACTTCATTTAAATGCTCTCTTAAAGTGTAATAGCTAAGTATTTTTAATGAACACATAAACATTACACAAAAATTCATTACTCACAAAGATTTTGCAATTGTTTTTATTTATCGAAGAAAATTTGTTGTAGTAGTTTAAGTGGAAAATTAAAGGACAGATTTTTGAGTCATTTTTCTGTAAAAATTGCATATGCATCATTATTAGTTCTATTTTATATTGAATAAACAGGGAATAATAAACGCAAGTCTCCTTTGTCTAAACCTGCTTTTATTTTCCAAACAATATCACACCCAAATATTGGCTATAAAGAAAAAACTAAGGATAAGTTATATAACTCATCATCTGAGATCTGCTCTTATTTTCTTTTGACCTCGATTCACTATGACAAAAAAAATGCAGGTAACAGCTACCTAAAAATTACTTATCAGACATGAGTAATTTGATCTTCATGACTGCCTTTTGCTCCACTATAATTTGAAGGAGAGGAAGGTGCTTTTCTCCTTTCTTTGCTACAGGGTTTGTTACTTGAAGAAAAGAATCCTATGTATTTAAAATAAATCTTATTTCCTTGCATTGAATCTGGCAGTTTTGGCTGCTTTTGAGAAGAAAATAGAAACTCTGTCTCTGTATATAACATATGGAGCAGAAAGTATCTAAAGATTGATTTTTTCTAACTTTGATATCATTCTGAATCAATTTTTAATTTCTGTATCATCACTTATAATATGTTATAGTCTCTCTCTATTTTGAATTCATACATGTGAAGTGTACTTGAGAATATTGGTGTTTATTGAGAAAAGAAAAAAAATAGGAAATCTTAAATGGAATCTTTGTTCTATTTTATTTTAAGTAGTATTTTACATTTTATTTCTATTACATCAAATTTTTACATTGAAAATTAAAAAATTAAATTATTCAAATAGTATTTTATTTAAATACAGCTCAATTGTATTTAGATGTATTTATTACTTTATTTTAAATTAGTTTATTTTATTCTGTTTTAAAATAAAACATATTCCTATCAAGAACTATGCATTAAGTATTACAATTATAGTATGTTTTGTTTTACCTGATGAAACTGAGCAGAAAGTTTATTTCTGCAAGTTGTTAAAGAAATATATTAAATAAATTTAATTTAAATAGATGATATAAAATGAAAATAAAACAGTATGCCCAAAGAAAAATATGCCAAGCCTGAGACACAATTGTCTTCATGTTTAAGTATTTCTAATTTTCTCATACAAACTAGTATCAAATAAAGGAAAACATAAAGATTCCTATTCTTTTTTTTCCTATTTGTGTGCTAAAACTGAAACTGTCTCAATGGGAAGGAGACCATACTGCTTAATACTTTCAACTTTTTCTTTCATGCACAAAAAATCGTTTCTTAAATTTTATAAACTTAGTACTAAGTAGTTTAAAGTCTATATTTATAAGTGCATTATTTAGTAGCAAATTTGACAAATTAGTCCATCGTGTAGATATATTAAAATAATGTTATAATTTATGTAGTATTTGTTAATCAACTCAATTAATTGGGGAAAATGTATATTTGACTACAAGTTTTGCACATTATTCAAAAAAAACAAGGAACAAGGGATCTTTCTATTTTATAGCATATAATTTTATACAATATCTGAACAGTTCTTGACTTTAATATGAAAACTACAACTAAAAGAAAAAAATCACTTTCATAGAAACAACATACTTCAGGGCAAGTAGAGAATATCTCTTAATTCATGTACAAAACTGCTGTTCTATTTTAAAAATATTTATTATTTATTGAAGTAACATAGTTTCACAAGGGCATGCATATTTACCCGTTTTAGGGAATTCAATGTTATTATGCAGGCCTCTCACCAATGTTCTAATATCCCTATACCATAGTAGAGTGGGTTCTTTCAGTAACAGTGCCTTTTGAAAATCTCAATTTTGCAGTTTCTTTTCCGGTGTGTTTTCCTTTGGCTTTGTCTTCTCCCTTGCTTCACTTCTCTATGTCCTACTTATGTGTGAGATTATATGGCATTTGTTTTTCTCAGGGTGATGATTTTTTCCTTAGCACAGTTTCTACCAATCCTACTCTTCAAAATCACAGTTTTGAAAAAGTGAAGACAAAATACAAATCCAGATTTTTTTCTGAATGATGCTTTCAAAATGGACTAATGAAGCTCTAGATGAAATGTGATCAATTACTCAGTCTCCTTTGTGTCTTGTCAAATTCTGTTTTATAAATTACAGGTTTCCAATTCTACAGTTATAAACAAAAACAAAACACTTCCACCATTCTTAAATTCTAACACTGGAAGGACGTATTCTGGTTTTACTACACTTTACAACATAAGCATTGAAAACTGTATGCCATTTGTTTAAAGAAACGTGGTCTGTGACTCTATGTGAAATTTTGTATACAGTATTACTTTAAAACAGGGTGCAGTAATGATGACAATGTAGTGGTGAGGATAGTTGGTTAAATGCAGTAAAACTTTCTTGTCTTTAGAAAGGATGCTATTCTTTTTTTCCTACTCTTCTTTTGAAATTTAGTGTCTTTTACCCCAGAATACCAGGAAGTTTAAAAAAAAATCTTCAGTAAGAAGTCTCTGACACAAAGTTGTAAAGAATGTACAAAAAAATTATTTTTTTTTTTTTTTTTTTTGGTGGGGCTGTCACACCCAGCAATGCTCAGGGATCATTCCTGGCTCTGCACTCAGCAATTACTCCTGATGTGCTTGGGCGACTCTACAGGATGCCAGGGAATGAACCTGGGTAGGTTGCATGCAAAGCAAACGCCATAATCTCTGTACTATCTCTCAGGTCCCTATAGTTAACTTTTGAGGAGTAAGGGACCTAGTTATATCTACTCGGCCAATCAATCACATTTGTTCTTTCAAGACAACTGTTTCTTTATTTTTTTACCTTATTGATTTATCCAGCAACAACTATGTAGTGTGAAAGTCTCTACTGTAGTGTTGCTGTCAATATCTTTCTTCATATCTATTAGAAATTGTTCCAAATATTTTGATGATTCATCCGTAGGTATATATTATCTTTAGAAGTGTGAGTTCTTGATCTATTGATCACTTGATCGTTAAGAAATGACTATACCTGTCCCCTACAGCCTTTTTAACTGTTAAGCTTTAAGCATTAAGGCTGTTAAGCTTTTAACAGCCTTAATGTTATGCAAGAAAATATACATATAGAGTCAGGGGACATAGTTCAATATTGGCAATGCATGCTTTGCATTAAGAAGGCACTGGACTTGAATCCTAGCCCTGAAAACTGAGCTTAGAATAATGCCAAGTACCACCAGGTGTGGCCCCTAAAATAATCAAATGATTAATGAAAGAAAACACACATACAAAGGATTGCTGAAAATTGAAAACTAAAATTTCAATGAGAAGAAATAAGAAGACAAGCAATCACATACAAAATGTTGATTAGTCATTAGGCAAATTATTATGTTTAACCACAATAAAATATACCCATGCCACTAATAGTATGATTAACATTAAAGACTGTTTACCAGTTGTCAGAATGTGAAGAGTTAGAGCTATTATTCATTTTAAAAGGAATGTACAATATTTAACACCTTTGAAAAACAAACTACAATTTCCTGAACACGTTTTAGAAATGTAGCTAACATTTACACTAGAAATTTTTTTTCATATAATTTTACACAAAAAATATAAGAAATGTTCATAAACAACATAAACATTTTTTTCCAATTTATAACAAATTATTTATAAAAGGAATGGCATATTAAATGTTTGCAAAAACAATAAAATATTTTCCCCAGAAAAAATCACATGCTAAAAATATATGGCTCTAATTATTTAAGGCTGTAGACAATGAGAGTTAGTCTCTATTGACAGCAAAAAAATTATTGATGATTGCTCATAAATGTGGTTGGATAAACCATTTTGTGGAAAGAGTATAAAGTATAATAATAATATATGTATAAAATTATTTGGTGGAGATAGACTTTGTATTAGGTAGTAATGGCATTTCAATGAATATTTATCTATGAAAAATATTAGTTGATTTTATACTTAAAAATGCATTTTATAATTCCAAAGTAAAATATAGTAGATTAAATATGAAAACTAAATATAGAGACACTTTGGTCAATAGATCTTGGTATCAATTGCAATTACATAGAATACATAAATGTAATACATCTTTTTGTTGTTCTGTGACTGAAATGTTAACATAATGAACAACAAAATTTATAATTATAAACAGATTCAATATTTCTTTATCTCAAAAAAGTCAGACTACTCAGTGCCAATCTCAGACAAGATCATCAATGCTTATTATAAATAAATTTCAACCAATAAATAAAGTGAAGGAAACAGAAAAGAAAAATAGACATATGAAGTCTTCTCCAAGAAAAACCTATCATTATCCAAAGATTCCTAAGTTCAAAATATCTTTGCTTATAGTTGTTACCCATAGTTTTGTCTGGGTTCCCATTCCTATTTTTTTAAACATAAAATTCCTGATTTTTGTGTATCTACCACCTTTTTATTAACATAGTAAGCAAATTCTAAGTAACAAAACAGTTAACTTTCTTTTAACCAAAATTTCACTGGATCAAAAGACAAAAGACTGGTTATACAAAGAAGATTTGTATTTTCAGTTAGTTTAAAAGGGTGGAAAGTACCGCATATGTGAGTCCCAAGAGTATCATTCCCAGCACATCATGACCTTGAGTTGTTGGGGCCTAGTGTTGCCCTAACAACCAGGTGTCAATAGTACATCACTGACCTTTGGCCATATAACCCATAACATGGGCCTCAGTGTCATAAGCTTTTAGGTATTATTGAGACTATTGGGAAAGAGATTCTCACCAAAGAATATTCTTTCCCACACTAGGCAAAGGAATTGGTAATCAGGGTGAGTATCAAATGTGTGAAACATTTTCAACTGCCAGAAAATGGTTGAATTCTGAATTGGCATTCTAAACCCTCAATGTGTTCTATTTGAGCTGACATCCTCAAATCTAAGTACTGAAGACCAAAATGAAATATACGTGGGGAATCTAGATGGAATTATAAATCCATCTGAAAAGTGTATACGTAAAAACCCAGTTTTCCCCAGAACTAGCATGGCATCTCCAGTCCAAAAACCTGGCAAGTCATGGTGAAAGAATTCCACTTACCAATATTACAATATATGACTAAGAGACTAGATGCTTTAGGAAAGATCTATACATAGAAGATAAGGGCAGAATCTCTATGGGCAGCCTCCTCCAGTCATGCCAATAACAGCTCTGATTTTAGGCACCTGCTAGAGCCTCTGCACGCTCCCTCCCTGAAATTTATTCATCCTAGTACATAATAAGCTTTTATACTTTCCACTAGCCTCATTGTTTGAGGCCTCCAGGCATTCTGACCTGAGCTACCGGATTCTCTCTTCCAGGCCACAAACATTAAAGCACTTTACCAGTAAACATAATATGAGTCTTGTCTAAGGTCTACAGATGGGAGAAAAAGGCCTGCAACTATATCTACAAATTGACTTGTTCTGAGCTGTGTCTTTAACACAGCAATGTCACACATCTCAAGAAATAGCAATCAGAGAAGAAAAAGGACATCAAGGGCATCCAGATAGGCAAGGAAGAAGTCAAGCTATCATTATTTGCAGATTACATGATATTATACCTAGAGAACCCTAAACTCTCTACCAAAAAACTCCTAGAAACAATAGATGCATATAGTAGAGTGGCAGGATACAAAATCAACACCCAAAAGTCAGTGGCTTTCCTATATACAAATAACGAAAGAGAAGAAAGGGATATTAAGGAAACTATTCCATTCACAATTGTGCCACAGAAAATCAAATACCTAGGAATCAACTTACCCAAGTATGTAAAGGACCTGTACAAAGAAAACTACAAGACACTGCTCCAAGAGATAAAAAGAGGACACAAGGAAATGGAAACACATTCCCTGTTCATGGATGGGGAGAATCAACATTGTCAAAATGGTAATACTCCCTAGAGCTCTGTACAGATTCAATGCAGTCCCTATGAGGATACCGATGACATTCTTCAAAGAAATTGACCAAACGCTCCTGAAATTTGTATGGAACAATAAACCCCAAGGATAGCTAAAGCAATCCTCGGGAAAAAGAAGATGGGCGGCATCACCTTTCCCAACTTCAAACTCTACTACAAAGCAGTGATAATTAAAACAGCATGGTATTGGAATAAAAACAGACCTGTGAACCTATGGAATAGAATTGAGTATCCTGACACCCAACCTCAAACACATGATCATTTAATCTTTGATAAAGGTGCAATGAGTCTAAAATGGAGTAAGGAAAGCCTCTTCAACAAGTGGTGTTGGGAAAACTGGGCAGCAACATGTAAAAAAATGAATTTGGACCTGTGTCTAACACCATGCACAAAAATCAGATCAAAATGGATTAAAGATCTCAATATCAGACTTGAATCCATAAAGTACATTGAAGAAAATATAGGAAAAACCCTCCACGACATTGAAGCTAAAGGCATCTTCAAAGGTGAAACATCACTAACAAAGCAACTAGAAGAAAAGATAAACATATGGGACTACATGAAACTAAAAAGCTTCTGCACCTCAAAAGAAACAATGACTAAGATAGAAAAGCAGTCCACAGAATGGGAAAGAATATTCACCCAATACCCATCTGATAAGGAGTTAATATCCAGGATATATCAGGCACTGGTAGAACTTTACAAGAAGAAAACAAACAACCCCATCAAAAAATGGGGGAGGCGCCGGAGAGATAGCCCAGCGGGTAGGGCGTTTGCCTTGCACAAGGCCGGCCCATGCCGGCCTGGGTTCGATCCCCGGCATCCCATATGGTCCCCGAGCACCGCCAGGAGTGGTTCCTGAGTGCAGAGCCAGGAGTAACCCCTGAGCATTGCCGGGTGTGACCCAAAAAGCAAAAAAAAAAAAAAATGGGGAGAAGAAATGAACAGAAACTTCAGCAAGGAAGAAATTCGAATGGCCAAAAAACATATGAAAAAATGCTCATCATCACTAATCATCAGAGAGATGCAAATCAAAACAACAATGAGATACCACTTTACACCACAGAGACTGGCACATATTCAAAAGAGCAAGAACAACAAGTGCTGGCGTGGATGTGGGGAAAGGGGACACTCATCCATTGTTGGTGGGAATGCCGGCTGGTACAGCCTTTCTGGAAAACAATATGGACTTTCCTCCAAAGACTAGAACTTGAACCCCCATTTGACCCAGCCATACCACTCCTGGGAATCTACTCTCGGAAACCAAAAATACACAGTGGAAACACCATCCCTACTTTTATGTTCATAGCAGCATTATTCACAATAGCCAGAATCTGGAAGCAACCAGAGTGCCCGAAAATCGATGACTGGATAAAGAAGCTTTTGGTACATCTATACAATGGAATACTATGCAGCTGTTAGGAAAAATGAAGTTATAAAATTTGCCTATGAATGGATGGACATGGATAAGATTATGTTGAGCGAAATTAGCCAGAAGGAGAGAGACAGATACAGAATGACTGCATTTATTTGCATGGCATAAATATATATGTACATATTATGATACCAATACCCAAGGTCAAGTGAAACATATATCAGGAGGTCTTGTCAAAGGTGGAAATTATCACAAACATGTGGGAGTCAGAGTTTAGGTAAGACAGAAAATGGAACAGGGTGCTAATAATAGTCGAGGGTACTAATGCCAACCTAGAACTGAGCATTAAATAGAGGCAAACGGATTCACATGACAACCTTTTAATGTATGTTCTGTAATCCATAGTCTGGAAGGGAAGGAAAAGAGAAAGAGAGAGAAAGGGAAAGAAATAAAGAACCTGCCATGGAGCAGGGCTGGGGAAAGGGGAGGGAACCGGGAATGTTGGTGGTGGGAGATGGGCACTGGTGGAGGGACGGGTGCTGAAACACTGTATGACCAAAACCCAAACATGAACTTTTTAATTGTATATCTTTTTATTTGTATATCTCACGGTGGTATAATAAAATACTTAAAAAAAGAAATATTCTGATGCAACTGTGCCAACAGAATTATATAAGTGAAACTCAAGCTCGGTAAGAAGGCAGATGTATGCCTCAGTTATATATCCCTTGATCAAGTGACAAGAGAGGACTATCCTCAATAACTCCAATGCACAGGTAATCTGAATAATATTTATTCTTTAGGACCAGAAAAGGTAACAAAGTAGAATAAACATAAGTATAAACACAGGGACGTTGGTAAAATAGAGAAGCAAAATAAGTCCCAAATTAGAAAAAAAAGCTCTAGATAAAAACATAACATTAAAGAGCATAAGTGTACAAACGGAAGTACCTAATGAACATGGTTCTGTTTTAAATAAGTGTACCAACCTTGGGAAAAGAATATATGAGCTTGAAAAAAATTAATGATTCTAGTAGAAGTTCTAGAACTATATGACACAAAAAAGAACTGAAAAAAAGTCAATTAAGAAGTCCATTAGTACAAAGTGGGCGCAAATAGTAGATAAGTGACTTGTAAGACAGTATAGGACTCAGAGAGGACAGCACATTTTTTATTTTTAAGTGTAAACAGGAGACATTAGGAAGTCTTTGGAATAATCTGGAGAGATAGTACAGAGAGTGTGATGCTTGCCTTGTATCAGCTGATCCAGGTTCCATCTTTAGAACCCATATAGTTTCTGTCAGGTATAATCTCTGAGCACAGAGCCATGAGTATGCCAGTAAGCCCTGAATACAGCTGGGTATAACCCTTTGTCCCCCATTAAAAATATTGGAATAACATCAGAAGCGATGATAGTGAGTTTCTGAGACTCCAAAGCATAAGGGTATTTTTTTAAAGAAAAGGGAGAAACACTGAGGGTTAGAGGCTAAAGAAATCCAAAGTCAAAACAGCTTTAGAAAGACTCATACTAAGGCATTATAACTAAAATGGTAGAAGATAAAGATGCAGATGATATAAAACATGTCCTGACAGATACAATTAGTCAAAAACAACTGAAAACTCATAAGGCTGCTACTGAGCTTTACAATAGACTTTAGAGGTCAGAAGAAAAACAAGTGAATGCAGTGACATCCCAGCCAAGAATTCTAAATTCAACAAGGCTGATATCTGAATTCAAGGCAAATGCATTTCCCAGCAAAAAGAAAAGGATATATTTCAGGCCTTTCAGGAAATGTTAGACAGTTCTTGAGAAAAAGAAATAAACTATGTATGATACATATATTTATTAACAGAGATGTAGCTTTCCATTTGCCAGACTCCCTGGGATCTAATCATAGGGCCATCCACAGCCCCGAGATCAAACGATGCTGAAGTAAATTTGTTCTAAATCAATGCTATCATAATGTAGTTGGCAACCATGCTAGTTGACTCTTATTGTGACTGCTAGCAAAAGTTGAGTATTGATAGCAGTAGAAGCTTATTGCCTCACACTTCTGGATTCTTTAATTAAGATATTCTTATGTTTTTGACAATTTTAAAGAAAATTATTCTGTGACTTCATGAACTTGTGTGTTTGGTATAATCTTAGGTGTTTCATTACTTCATTTGCATATCTTCAGGTGTGTTGTACAATTATCTTCATTTTAGGCATTGTCATTTCTTGTTTAAATTTCCTTTTATTGACATTGTATTACACTTGATTTTTGCATTCCTCAACTCAATTTGAATGTATTCCTGTGTGTATGTGTATGAGAATTCAATTTTTTTACATTATTTACCAAGAAATAGTACCAGGTTCTATAGGTTAAGGCATAAACAGTACAAGTCACTGCACTACCACTTATCCCATCTCAGGGAGACTTTGCAACCTAGGTTGCTAGCACTATTTCTAATACACTGTGTATAAATAAGAGATTTTCAATTTCCCCTCATTAATTTTATAGCATAGTAGCTGACAGAATTAGAGAAATATTTTACTCTAAAATATAACCTAATAGAATTTAGGAACATTCTCTAAAAAGTAATGCATAGGTTAAGTATACGGTAAGTGGTATGAATCCCCTAGACCCTCTCTAAATTTCTGAAATTCATCTTTTTGAATTTATGAAGAATTAATTCTGGAAGCATGTTTAATTAAAACATGAAGCTCTTAAAATTGACTTAACCTCTACCCTGCCTCTACCTATGAATTTGGGGATGTGACTGAAAGTTCAACTTTTAAATCCCTAGTTGATTTCTCTGACAGAAGCTCCCATTCCATGTCATCCAATTAACATAAGAAGATAAATTATTATAGATCTCAAAGTTTAGGATATTGTGTTTTCAAGTTTGATACCAAAATAGTCAGACAGAGTGTATTTGCTGTTGTAAATTATAATATAACTTAAGTTAAAAATACAATTGATATTTATATAACATGTATTGAAATTTATTAATTTAAATTTCCATTTAAAGTTCTTATTTCCAAAAAATATCACATTCTAGGAGACTATATGAACACTTTAAATCATTAGACAACATCAAATGTTAACGCTGAGAGTAAATATAATGAACATGCACATAAGAGAGCAATATTAAAAACAGAATCCAGTAAAGAAAATATAGTGAACCTCAAATGTGTCATGCAGAAAATAAAAGATGAATTTTATTGTAAATAATACGTGTTCATCTACAATTGCATATATACCTTTAAATATCTTTTTTGGGGAATACAACCAATTATACCATCAGTATGTCTTCCATGTCTTTAAAATTCATATTTAAAAAATTAAAAATTTATATATTAATTGAATTTCAGTGAGATACACAATTGTAGAGTGTTCATGATTTGTTTCATTCATATAATGTTCCAACACCCATCTCTCTCTCTTTCTCTCTCTCTCACTCTCTCTCTCCCTCCTCTCTCCTTTTTGGGAGTTAGGGTTTTCAATACAGATATGGAAAGATTAGAAAGTATATCCAATTACCTGCTTTCAACGTTCATTTTCTTTCCATAGTAATCTCTTCCAACTATTATTGTCACTAGTCCCATCTCTAACCTAACTGCCTGACATTCCTCACACACTTGTGGCAAGCTTCCAAACATTGACCTGTTCTTCTGGCCCATTTCCCTTGGCCTTGTATATTAGTCTGATAATTCATTTATATTTTAAGAAAAAAATCTACAACCATAAGCTTTAGTTAGTGGGGTAAAATCCAGACACTAAATGCCATTACCTAAAAAGTTGGTTCATGTTGTGCAGATAAAGAAATCTACAAATCTATCATCCATCTATCCATCCATCCGTTCATCTGTCCGGTCCGTCTATCTATCTATCTATCTATCTATCTATCTATCTATCTATCTATCTATCTATCTATCTATCTATCTATCTATCTATCTATCTATCTATCTATCTATCTATCTATCTATCTATCTATCTATCTATCTATCTATCTATCTATCTATCTATCTATCTATCTATCTATCTATCTATCTATCTATCTATCTATCTATCCGTCTATCCGTCTGTCTGTCTGTCTGTCTGTCTGTCTATATTTCTATCTATATATCATCTATGTATCAACTATCTAACTATGTCTCTCTATCTGTCTATCTGTCTGTCTGTCTGTCCATCTGTCCAAATGTTCGTCTGTCTACCTGTCCATCTGTCTGACTGTCTATTTTTCTATCTCTCATCTATCTATCTGTCTATCTGTCTATCTATCTATCTATCTATCTATCTATCTATCTATCTATCTATCTATCTATCTATCTATCTATCTATCTATCTATCTATCTATCTATCTATCTATCTATCTATCTATCTATCTATCTATCTATCTATCTATCTATCTATCTATCTATCTATCTATCTATCTATCTATCTATCTATCTATCTATCTATCTATCTTTATCCATCTATGTCTGTCTATCTATCTATCTGTCTGTCTATCTGTTTGTCTGTCTGTCAGTCTGTCTGCCTGTCTGTCTGTCTATCTATTATTTTAATTTTATCAGGCATTTGTTGATCATGCTATAGACATTTACATAGCAATTATAGTTTACATTTAAAAAGTCGTAAAATGGGGGCCTAAGCGATAGTACAGAGGGTAGGGCATTTGCCTTGCATGTGACTGAGTTGGCTCGTTCGCTGGCATCCCATATAGTCCCCTGATCTCTGCCAGAAGTAATTCCTGAGCACATAGCCAGGAGTAACCCCTGAGCATTGCCGGGTGTGACCCACAAAGCGAAAAAAGAAAAAATGTCATATAAGGTCTATTTCAACAATATAAGTAAGCTATGACAATGTTCTGTAAATTAAAATAAAGTGACAGAACATGGCAGAATGATGAAATTTTATATGGTATTAAAGCAAAACAGGGTTTGATCATTTAATTACTCAACACATAGAAATTGCCTAAATTAACTCACATTTTTAATGAAGAATCTAATTTTTCTTTTCCATAATTATTTAAGTCGATAGTAAACTGCACTATAATATTTGGGAAACTGAATACATTTGACATTATATATTTCAATTTATATCATTCAGAATTCATATTCAGTCTAAAGTGGCACCTAAAAATTTAGGAGCATCTAACAAGGCATGCTTATTTCTGACAAGAGAATTGCATTCCAGGTACACAGATTAAGGATATGTACAAGAGCACATAAGATTTTCATCACTATAGCCTAGGCTTAAAGCAACTTGCCTGGGAGTGAAAACTTGTACAGACTGCAGGGTATTTGTCTTGCATGCTACCATCCTGGGTTCAATCATTGGCACCCAATTTTGTTCCTGAGTCTGCCATGTATAAGGCCCAGGCAAAACATAATTTGGCCCCAAAACAAACAAAAAAAAGTTTTTTTTGATGACAGAAAGTTTGTCATCAAATACTTATTATCAAATGCGATGTTTCAAATATGTACTCAATATTTCTAAATGCAAATATCTAAAACAAAAGTACCAAGCCATCATCTCTCCAGATGTGGAGGTAAATAAAATAATGAAAAGTCTAAGAGCTCAGCAAATATACATATATATGTATATATATATATACATACATACATGTATATATATATATATATATATATATATAAATCAGAAAATTTCAAATACTGAATACCAGATTTTTTTTGCTTTTTTGGGTCACACCTGGCAATGCTCAAGGGTTACTCCTGGCTCTGCACTCAGTAATTACTCCTGGCGGTGTTTGGGGACCATATGCGATTCCGGGGTTGAACCTGGGTCAGTCAGGTGCAAGGCAAACACCCTACCCGCTGTGCTATTGCTCTGGCCCGGATATCGCTTTTAGTAAATCTAATTAAATTCTGGAAAACTGTAAAAACATAAGTTATTAATTTTTGAGGAATAAATTAGCAAGTATCTTATACAGAGTATACAGTTTTCTGTACACTAATATTATTGCTTATTTATAAAAAGAAGATCATAATAAATTATATAAAATTAATTCAACAGACTCTTTTAATTCTACCTATTTATTAATTTAATTTGATACTAAAAAACTGGGTAATTTTGTTGCAAATAAAATTTTGGAATTAGAATGATGATACAGCACATAGAGCATTTGTATGATTCTAGGACAAGCTGGTTCACACTTAGCACTCATATGGTACCCAGAGCCCCTCGAGTAAAGAACCCTCAGTGCAGAGCCAAGAGTAAGCCCTAAATTCTGCCATAGGCTGCTCACACACACACACAGAAACAAGTATAAAAATTGAAACAATAAATTAGAAAAGAAAATCTCTTATACCAACAATTAGCAATATTCATGTGTGCAGGATGTTATAGAAATTATTCATATACACATATATTTAAAGAAATATGCATCTGCTCATCTTTCCTTAATAATAATGCTTGAATAATATTGAATATTGAGTTCATTTGAAACTGCCTAAAAAATCATGCTTATCATTAAATCTGGACAAACTTTTAGTAGTGCATTGCAACTCCAGCTTATTAACTGAAACTGTGAAATTAGGACAAAATGAAATTCCACCCATGATTTTTATATTACAATATTTTACACAAAAATAAAAATTTAAAAATCTCCAATTTTAACATAAAATATTTGCTAGCCTATATATTCTGTTTTGCATTTTTTAAGGTGAGTGGTGCTGTCTATTTTGTATTTTTTTTTTTTTCTATGTGTGTGTGTATTGCTTTTATTTTGAAGTAACACTCAGCAATGCTCGAGACTTACTTCTGCTTTTTGTTCAGGGATCACTCTTGGCATGGCTTGGAGAAACCTATGGGGTGCCACAGATGAAATCCAGGTAGACGACTTGCAAGGCCAGTGCTCAACATGCTTAAGTATCTTTCCAGCCACAGAATGTATTTTTATTTATGGCATTATTTGCAGAAACAACCAAATGACAAGGACTACTGTGAAATAATACTTCATACTCATATTTGTGTTAGAAACCAAAAAATATTGTTATCATCATATTAATAAGTTCTTAGTCTTAGTCCAAATGACATAATCAGCCAAAACACACAAAAAAAAAACAAATAATCATTATACTTTATTGTGATTTAAATGTTTAACCTGGGGATTACTCCATTATTATTATTATACTATTGTTATATATATCTTAAATATTTTAAGATTAAAATGTTTTTTATATGAAAATACATGCAAACTACAATGTTTGGAAAAAGCAATGACCACTAATTTTTTTTTTTTTTTGCTTTTTTGGGTCACACCCGGCAATGTTCAGGGGTTTCTCCTGGCTCTGCACTCCGAATTACTCCTGGCAGTGCTCAGAGGACCATATGGGATGACGGGATTGAACCCGGGCCGGCATGGGCTGGCCGTGTGCAAGGCAAACCCCCTACCCACTGGGTTATCGCATCGGGCCCCAATGACCAGTAAATTTAAGAAAATAATAGAAATTGAGACTATGTTCTAAAATAAATTTAGAAAATATGCAAATTTGCCACATAGGCACCGGTAAAGAGATTTTCTGTTCATCTTTATATACCACTATATCTAAAGGAACTCAAAGCAAATAGAGTCTACTTCTGACTCTTAATATTTTATATATAAATGAATTTTAATTTATATGTTAGCCCCCTCTATTTTCAATACTCTTATAAATTATTATATATGATCACATTCTGTATCATCAGATACTTAGAAGTACATTGGCAAATACAATGTTCAGAAATGTCAAGACATCTATCCTATTCCAAATACATTGCCATAACATATGAAGATATGGAGGGGAAGTTTGTTCTAATATATTCAAAAATATTTGATGACATATTGTAGTATGATGTCAACATGGAGAGAAGAAAGTTACATGCTCAAAGTGAATAAATCAGACAGCATTTTGATAGGACAAGAAAGTAACATCGTTTATAGATTTTGATGTAAAGAAAGTATAAAAACGACTACTGATTTTTAACTTTTATTATTACTCACAGGAACTGAAAATGGAACATTTTCTTCAGTAAATATCAAGGGGAATCTCGAACTCCTACCTTCATAACTTCATGCTCTGTTAATCATCCTTGGATTTGTTTTCATAATATCCAAAGCCCGGAAAAACATGGATCAGGAGGACTTGTCAGTGTGTGGAATCTATCTTAAGTGTGTGGTAGTCAGGGGTTAGGTAAGACAGAAAAGGGACCAGTGTGCTAATAATTGTTGGAAATGATAAATGTAGGCCAAGGGATATGCATAAAAAATGTATATATTGCAAGCCCTAATGTGTAAGAAAAGGGAGGAGAGAAAGAGAGAGAGAGAGAGAAAGAGAGAGAGAAAAAAGAGAGGCCAAGTGCCTGCCATAGAGGCAGGCTGGAAAGGGAGGATCTCTCCTCCCTTTCTGGGGACATTGGTGTTGTGAAATGTGCAGTGGTGGAGGGATGCGTGCTGGAACACTGTGAGACTGAAACCTAATCCTGAGCAGTTTTGTAATTGTATATTTCACTGCGATATAATAAAATTTAAAAAAGGAGTTAAAATGTAACTAGTCTTTTCAGAAACATACAACTTTGGCTATTGCAATATGAGAGAAAGTGCAGAATGCTTCTAGAAAGTTGATCTCACTCTGGAAGAAGTTCATAATACAAGTTGATTTTTTTCCCTCCTTAGCATCCATAACTACAGAGCTCTGAGTACATGATGACATAACGGGTGAGAGTAGGAGGGACTCAACTTGCAATGGATGTTAAGCAGTTGGATTAGTGAATTGAGTTCTCACTTCCTGTTATACTCTGTACAACTAGTCACAGTTCTGTTATCTTAGTTCTTTTATTTAATTTTTATTAATATAATGCACATATAGTAACATTTTTATTAATTGTTTTGAAATACTTGTCAGTAATTCTTGAACTTGTGTTGGAATCATAAAAGCTTGTAATAACAGAAACTTATAATTGGGGAGTCTAATAGTCTATGACTTAAATGTTATACATAACTTCAGTCAAAATCATATATAATAGATTTTGAAAAAAACATGAATTTTTCTCTTAAATCTACTCCATTTTCTAAGATATTTTCTTCAGGGCATATAGAAGAAAACATTTGACATCCGGTGTCTAACTCTCATATTCCTGCTTTGGGATCCTACTATTTTGACCCTGAATCAGATATTCTTAGAATTATTCTAAATTGATTTTAGTTATTTTCCTTTATGATTTATGTAGCACTATGTGTTACTACAGGCAAACTGGAAGTAGAAATTTTTGTTTGCAGCTGTATTAACTATGACAATTATCAACTATTGGTTCAGACAGGTCACTTAGATCACCTAAGCCCTCTAGCTATATGCCAATCAAAGACAAAAAATTTGAAAACAGAAGTGTATATGGTTTTCTTTTATTAATCTGAACTTGAGGTGTTGGCATTTTCACTTTTATATAAAAATACATCACAGAGAGACTTCTGGAAATATGGAATTACCTGAAATGGATACTAAGTTTGTCACTAGATCTTACTGTTTTCATTCTTGGTAATCATTAATTATTAGAATTGATGAAACCTTATGACTCATGTGTAGATATTGTGATAATTCATTATTTCCAGTGATGCACCAATAATTGGATAGGAATAATAACAGACTTAATATATCTTTTAATTGTGACATAGTCATATGCTGACTACTGTTTTTTCTGACTAGAAGCCCCCTAACATGAGTTTGTAAAATATTGCTACAACCCTAAATAAAAGACATTTGGAAAATATTATAATCATAATTTTCATGAAAATGTTTATAAATTGAAAAAGAATATACATATAAATTATGTATTATAGTACTAATAACATTAAGTCCTCCTTTTCGTATTTTGAGTAAAATGTTGAAATATTTAATGAAATTATTTGCTACATGTGAATAATAACAGCACTTTTAAAGTATAAAATACTACAGATACTTTTCAACAAAAGAAATTTTTTTCTGATATTATATAAACATACATTTGAATGATTTAGTTTTATGATAATATACATTGTACATAATAATGTACAAATTGTCAAAAAACAGGAATACAATTGTAATTTTTTTGATTTATGGTCATACCTGGAGATGATTATGGGTGGTTACTTCTGGTTATGCCCTCGGAAATTATTCCTGGCAGTGTTTATTGTACCATATGAAACAACAGAGATTAAAACCTAGTGATCCTACCTACTATGCTATCACTCTGTCCCACAAGTCTAATTTTTATATCCAATCATCATTGATTCTAAATTATGAATTGTGGATGATCTCACTAATAATTTACACATAAAGAAACAAAACAAGGAACTGTACATCGAGTAATGGAAACAAACCCTTGGATTTTGAAAGGAGAGCTGTGAATACCAAGTGTAGGGAGTGGGAAGATTGGGAAATGGGAAACTAAACCATAAACTAGAAATGGTGACAAAGGATAGCAGTAGGCAGTTTCAGTACTAATGTGGTTATAGAAATGCAATAAAATTGCATACTAAAGTTGCTAGTGTTAACACTATGATAACCTTGTGGGAACCTTGGGGGACAGAAGTGGATATTATAGGAGGAGCATCAGAGTTGAGATATGGTATACCTGATATCCAATCATGAATAACTTTGTAATTTTAAGGTGACTAGAAAGGGGGAAAATATTACAAAGCCATTACCTCAAAACAATAAATTTTTAAATATATTTCTTAAAAAGTATATTCTAAGTAAAGTTGCAAGTTACACAGAGGGTTTTAAAAGGACATATTGTAATAAATGCTGAAATATGTTCCTAAATAGTCATATTTGTCAAGATGATAATTTTGTCATCTGAATAAAACATTAATTTCATTTCAACTTTAAATGCCTTTTCAAAAGTTTCATACACAGAAGTTAATCAGTAATACTCACAAACTTTAGAGGAAAGATTATTCATAATAAAATGAGCATTGCCATAAACTATTAATTGACCAAGACAGCAACAAACTAGGCTGATTAAACCTAGTGTGAGTGATCATTTTGAACAAAGTAGGTTGGCTAAACAGCATTTTTTATAGTTATGGAGACTCAAATTGCAAAATTCAATTTATTATTTTTTTATTATATTTGCTCCTGGCTTCTATATCATCCTTTTAAAAAATTATTGTTTAGATATGTCTTAAGTTTGGAATTTCATGATAAGATAGTACAGTGACTAGTAACTAACTGGGACACGTGTGTTTGGAGTACTATATGAGAGTTATACTGTCACTAATTGGGGACCTACATTCAGGGTCTGAGCTGCCTGGGACTTCACCACTCTCAGCCAATTGAACTGTAAACATGTCTGTCTATTTTAGTCCTCTCTGAATGGATAAGCTGAAGAGACCCTCAATCTATAACTGCTTTACCTTTGTGTGATGAAGGACCATTCTCAGGATCTGCACCAATCTATGTGTGTGGATTGAAACCTGATCACTTCAATTTCTTATTTGTTAATTCATAATTGGATGGAGGATAAAACACAACTATAGTTGCTGTAGGCTAGCCCTGTGTTCAAGAAGCACTTCTGGTAGTATTGGAGATGGGAGGTTATGAAGGTGGTGGTGACTGGGAATCATAGTGTGGGCAGGTGATCAAACTGAGGCCAAATGCAAGGCATGAAAGGTGAGCACATTAATCTATTTAATAACTCTCTGATAATTTTTAATTTTAGTTTTGGCAACTAGTTCATCTCATAATTATATCAAAGCTACAAGGTACTGTCATATCAAGTCAAAATTTACCAGATCTAGACCCAAGATAATGTTAACATTTTCTTATTTTACAGCCTTAATAATTGGAGAAGTTATGCTAATAGACGGTCTCATAAATATTGCTTCAGCATATGTTGAAAAATATTAAAAATATAAGGGGTCTGAGTGATACCACAGCAGGGGAGGGCATTTGCCATATATGCAGCGGACCAAGTTCAATTCTTGGCATTCCAAAAAGCCGACAAAGTGAACATCAAAAATATAAAAATAAAGACTATTTTCTAAGATAGTTATATATCTCAAAGCTATTGTCAGTAGGCAGATGAGAAGTTGCAAAGGACAAAGAGTGTCACAAGTGTCACAAGAGGTTTCCTACCACCCCCTGCCTGATCCAGCGCAGCTTCACTGGCCAGAGATCTGGGGTTCCAGGACTTTCTAGTCATATTTTTTTTATTCACATGTCCCAAATCCTTTGTCTATTCTTCCAAATAAAGAAATTCCAAAGAAAAAAAAATACACAGGAGTAAGAATAGGATGGACAGTAGATAAGGTACACACATTAACAGTATTTTAAATCATGATGACTGAAATAAACATTCACAAATTATAGTTAATTAAATTCAAAAGTAAAAATTGAGGCAAAGCTCTGATATTAAGGAAACACCAGAGGGAGAGAGATATGGAAAGAGAGAAGAGAAAATTTACATACCAGAGTAAATGAATGAATATGTATTTCTCCAGATAGGTGGGTGACTCAACCAAAACATTTTAAAACTTAAAACAAAATATGCAGGGCTGGAGAGATAGCACAGCAGGTAGGGATCTTGCCTTGCAATACTCCATGTACCATATGGTCCCTCCATCACCACCAGAAACAATTCTTGAGTGCAGAGCAAGGAGCATAGACATAGCCATGTGTAGCCCAAAAATATCAAAAACAACCAAGCCACGTCTATTCCAACTTCTTTAATTCCTTATTAGCTAGATCTACAGAATATCTTAAAAAGATTATAAAACATTATCATTTTGGGAAAATTAATCAAAGTAATGTGAATATTAAATTTTTGATCACTTGCATCACTTATCTTCCTGTTCATCATCGATTTGCTCGAGCAGGCACCAGTAACATATCCATATGTCCTGTCTCTTGCTAGTAGAGCCAAAGGGCATCTGCTTGCTCCAGGAACATATAAATCCTCAATCCATTCCTACGGTCATGGGAATGAGGTCTATAATTGTTACTGGTATTTGGCATATCAAATATGACACAGGTAGCTTGCCAGGCTCTGCCGTGCAGATGGAGATAATAAAAAAGAAAATTTTCTACTAAGAGGAGACAGTGACATAAGTAGAGATCCAGCCCACTGACACTCTACAGGAAAAAGAGAGTGTGAGTGATAGCACGCACTTACACACAACGGGTTGGTCCAATTTCCACATAGCAGGAGTAAGACAAAAATGGAGCAAAAAAATGCTCTCAACTCCACTACAATACTAATTACTTAGCTTCCTTAAGCCTCCATTTACTCAACTATAAAAGGAGGTCACAAAATTAAATCAAAACCTAATATGTTGTGAGACAGAGGAGAAACCTCAGATAACTGGTCTGTGTGCATATGGCCGAGCTACCCCAACACCCTCAGCACCTCCAGGTGCGGCCCTTAGCTGGGTCTGGGCACTAAACTTTCAGGCCCCCAAAAATCCACTCAGAGACCACCAAGAATGGCTGTCAAGACCACCTAGTCAGGGCTTGGAAACCACAATCCCCTCTGAAAAATAAAACCCTGTAGGTTGAAAAAAAATGATTGATTTAAGTGGTAGGATGAGATATTTACCATCCTACCTTCCTTTAATTTCAGAAGGAAAACAATGGTTCTAAACATTCCAATCAATACTTATTCATAAATAAATATTTATTGGAAATAAAAGTATAAAATAAAATCACCCAGACTCCATTCATAACCCAACAGATTTTGGCATGAGCAGTACCAGAAGACAATCACATTTTCTCCAGTATTTATTTATTTATTTATTTTTTATTAAGACACCTTGCTTATCAAATTTTTGATATTGCTAACATTTTAAGATAACTATAGCTGGCATATTTTGAAATCTACAAAGTATAATATGACTTATCAAAATGTGATTAAAAAGTCATTAAAAAGTCATTAAAAAGTCAGTGTAAACAAAAAGTAAAAGTGAAAAATATAAAAGAATATGGCTATTTATGTCATGCAAATAAATGCAGTCATTTTATAGCTCTCTTTCCTTCTGACTAATTTCACTCAACATGATCCTTTCCTTATGATACCAAAATCCAATGTCAGGAGAAATGTGGATGAGGAGGTCTTACCAAAAGTGGAAACTACCACAAACGTGTGGGAGTCAGAGGTTAGGTAAGACAGAGAAGGGAACATGTGCGAATAAATGTCAAAAGGGCTAATACCGACCTAGAACTGAGCATTAAATACAAGCAAAATATGCACATGATGGCTTCGACCTAGAACTGAGCATTAAATACAAGCAAAATATGCACATGATGGCTTCTAAGTATATGTAGTGCAACCCACAATATGTAAGAGAAGGAAAAGAGAGAGAGGGAGAGAGAAAAGAGATAAAGAACCTGCCATGGAGGCAGGCTATGGGAGGGGGAGGGAATTGGGGACATTGGTGGTGGGAAATGGGCACTGGTGGAGGGCAGGGTGCTGGAACACTATGTGACCGAAACCTCCAAACATGAACAATGTTGTAATTGTATATCTCACGGTGATATAATAAAATATTAATAAAAAAGAAAAGAAAATATATGGCTATTAATTATAAACATCAATGAAAAATTAGCCAAATTAAAATTAAAATGCAGATTTCCAGGAAAAAAATAGTTAAGCCTTTGCTTGCAGAGAACCATGAGTCCTTCTTCCTATGTTTCAAAGGTCAACAAAAAATAACTTTATAAAATATAACTATCATCTAGAAAGGTATATGCCATTATAACATGCATGCATAAATAAGAGAGCAGAAAGGTCAATAGAATAAATGTACTTTAATTAGCAAATTATGCAAATGAGCACAAATAAATATGATCTGCAACTTATGATCAATAAAGCATGCAATTCCATTAATGAAAGGTACTTGCATTTAAGAGTTAAATATGCACTGAACTCAGAAAGATTTAAAAATAGGCCTACAAAAAAGAAGAAATTTCAGAATTGGAATCCTTATTCACCTGAACTAAGATATATTCAGACTGCCTTGTAATCTACAACAAAATGCTGTTTGTTATCACACTAACCCTTCTCTAAATAACTAGTAAAATGTGGAAAATTTAAAAAGAAAACAGAAATAAAAATTATGTAGGTTAAGAAGGGAAAAGTCAGGTAGAAACTAGAACAAGCCAAGACACTGGGTGGGTTATTTTTTAACTTTTTTGCTAAGGAAAGGTGCCAATTGACACTGCAAACTGCTAAGACAAAGGAAAAAATATAGTCCTCCTGGCTTGACGAACCAAAGCACTGAACTCCTTTTCACAGCTTCTGGACAGAATGAGAGGAAACACTTTGATGAATAGAGCCAAGAAAGTAGACTGAGAAAACACTGTATATATATATATATATTAGACTGTGTCAAAGACTCAAATGTCATGCTAAATCTGTATCTTCTCTGGATAGGGTAGATTCCAAGTATTGAGCTAAATGCATGAGAAATTAACAGAGATTTCTGTGGAGATGTTGCCTTTACAGAAAAATATCTTCCTTTACACATATGAGAGTATCTCAAAAGCGAAAGTAAACCCAAAATCAGAGCCTTTTATAAAAAGTCTTTATAGGTACATATATAATATATAGCATTTATATATAATATACATAAATCTATTATAAATATAGACTAACATACTAAATATATAATAGATATAATTTTATATAATGTATTAAAACATTTAAATTTTATATTATATGTTTATATATTAAATCTATATTTGGTTTAGCATATTTCTTTTACCTTTTTATCTAATTCTATATTCATTTATAATGTATGTGAATGTCAAAACAAAGAGATTCTAGATCACTAAGATTCTGACCAAATCACATTGCAATCCTTAAGAAAATGTATCCATGTTTTAAAAAATTTAATAATTCATTACTATAATTATTGATAATATTAAAAGAAGCATGATGATCTCAACGACGGTGGCGCTGAAGAGTTTTGGTGAAATGGTATCACCCTGCCGAACCCCTCTTTTGACATCAATGATCAGTTCCTTGTAGAATGGTGAGATCCTGGTGGTGAATCCGCAATACAGCTCACAAAGGATCTTGATGTATTGGGTTTGAACACCCCTGTTTGGTTAGGGCTTCCATGACTACTTCAGTCTCCACAGAATTAAAGGCTTTCTTTAAATCAATGAACGTGAGACAGAGCGGCATCTTGTACTCCCTACAAACCTCAATGAGCTTGGTTACCATGTGGATATGGTCTATTGTGCTGAATCCTTTCGGGAAGCTAGCTTTGCTCGCATGGTTGTCCTTCATCTACTGTTCTGCCAATCCTGTTCAGGATGACTTTAGTGAACAGCTTGTAGATGACGGACAACAGGCAGATGCCGATATCGTGCTAGTTGCCGATGTCGTGCTAGTTGCCAATGTCATGAATGTCTCCCTTCTTGAACAGTAGAACTGTCCTGCTGGTTTTCCATTGAGAGGGCACCTTGCATTCGGACAGGTAGCTTGTGAAGAGCCAAGTGGGAGTGAAGATAGATGGTCGGCAACTACACCACCTCTGCTTTGCTGATGACATCATTCTAATAACACCAAACATTAGCCAAGAGGCACAAATGCTGCTGACTTCAACCGAGAATGTGCAAAGATAGGTCTACAGTTGAATCTAAAGAAAACTATGTTTATGAAAAATGTACTAGTTCCAGAGGCTCCATTCACTCTCAATGGAACAAACATCTCTGAATGCAGTAGTTATGTGTACCTAGGTCGAGAAGTCAACATGATGAACGACCTAAAACGTGAGCTGCACAGGAGGAAGAGAGCAGCATGGAATGCCTTCAAAGGCACAGTAGAAATAGCTATAAGGACAAAGAACCTCCGACTCCAGGCACATCTCTTTTTTTTTAAATTTTTTTTATTTTTACAATTACAAAGATATACAATTAAAAAGTTCATATTTGGGTTTTGGTCATACAGTGTTCCAGCACCCATCCCGCCACCAGTGCCCATCTCCCACCACCGACGCCCCCCTGTTCCCCCCCCAGCCCACCTCCATGGCAGGTTCTTTATTTCTTTCCATTTCTCTCTTTCTCTTTTCCTTTTCCTCCAGACTATGGATTACAGAACATACGTGGAAAGGGTTGTCATGTGTATCTTTTTTGCCTCTATTTAATGCTCAGTTCTAGGTTGGCATTAGTACCCTCGACAATTGTTAGCACACTGTTCTATTTTCTGTCTTACCTAGCCACTGACTCCCACACGTTTGTGATAATTTCCACCTTTGACAAGACCTCCTAATATGTGTTTCACTTGACTTTGGATATTGGTATCATAATATGTACATATATATTTATGTTATGCAGATAAATGCAGTCATTCTGTATCTGTCTCTCTCCTTTGGCTAATTTGGCTCAACATAATCTTCTCCATGTCCATCCATTTATAGGCAAATTTTATAACTTCATTTTTCCTAACAGCTGTATAGTATTCCATTGTGTAGATGTACCAAAGCTTTTTATCCAGTCATCGATTTTCGGGCACCCTGGTTGCTTCCAGATTCTGGCTATTGTGAATAATGCTGCTATGAACATAAAAGTAGGGATGGTGTTTCTGTTGTGTATTTTTGGTTTCCCAGATTAGATTCTCAGGAGTGGTATGGCTGGGTCAAAAGGGAGCTCAATTTCTAGTCTTTGGAGGAATGTCCATATTATTTTCCAGAAAGGCTGTACCAGCCGGCATTCCCACCAACAATGGATGAGTGTCCCCTTTTCCCCACATCCACACCAGCACTTGTTGTTCTTGCTCTTTTGAATACAGGCACATCTCTTTGACTTCACTATTCTCCCTGCATTAACATACACCTCAGAGACCCGGGCCCTACGAAAGCAGGATGAGAATGCTATTCGGGTCTCCCAGAGAGGAATTGAAAGAGCTATGCTTGGAATACCAGGCCTCACTCAAGTGAGAGAAGGAATCGGAGTTAGTTCTGACCTCTGTCGCTATTCCAGAATCAGGAATGCTGTCTCGCTTGCCAAGGCATCGAAAATCAGATGGGCTGGACATGGAATGTGATTTGGAGACGATCGCTGTATACTAGAGCTGTTACCGACTGGATCCCATGGTATGTCAAAAGATCATGTGGCCACCCACCTACAAGATGGTCAGACTTCCTTGTGAAGACTCTGATGGAACGGTTTGAAGCTCTTCATATTCCTGAGTCAACCAGATGCCACTGGGCTACATTGGCACGAGATAGGGTCAAATGGAAATGTTACTGGCACCTGCTCGAGCAAATCAATGAATAATGGGATTCAAGTGATGAAGTGATTAAAAGAAGTAACAGACTTTTGCATATGACAAATATGAATCTCTATTTTTTTACCTTTATAATTTTATATATCTTTGTCTTAAATTGTAATGGAAGGGTAGGCATTTATTATAAAAAAAATTGTTACATCATATTTTATTTTATTTTATTTTTTTTTACTGTTTCCACTATTTTAATGGACCGCATGGCTGCTAGCAGCCGCGCTGCATTGGGCTCAAACTGGTTTTGCTCTGTTGATCTGGTCGTGAGGCAGTTTCCCAGCCGTCCGTATTGCGAAAAATGGTGGCTAGTGTGATGGGAGAGTCTCATCCGGCTGCTTCCGGGACCCCCCAGACGCGACAGGCCAACACCCAAAACCCGCCTGCCCTCCTGGGGGTCCCCTCTTCAGCTGGGCCCGGGCGAGCCGAGCTCCAGCCTCCCCAGCCGCTTCATGTTATGGCCAATGGCCCCTGGGCAGCTCCTGGGCAGGGCCGCCAGGCTCGACAAAATGGAGAGGGGAATGGCCGAACCCTGACTCCATCTGACGAATTCCCAGTGATTCCCACTTCTGGGAACCGCCTACCTGGGCTCGAGCCGGTTTTTCTCTGTTGATCTGGTCGTGAGGCAGTTTCCCAGCGGCCCGGACAGCGAAAATGGTGGCTAGTGTGATGGGCGAGTCTCATCCGCTGTTGCCAGGACCCCCCAGAGGCGACGGCCAACACCCAAAACCCGCCTGCCCTCCTGGGGTCCCCTCTTCAGCTGGGCCCGGGGTGAGTCGAGCTCCAACCTCCTCAGCCGCTTCATGTTATCCATATTTTAAATAATTAAATGCATTCTTTAAGTAGGAAGTATTTATTTGCAGCCAATTGTTATCTAATAATATGATGATTTTATTAAACCAGCAGTAGTGAATATCAGTGGAATGTAATTGTGCTTCTGCAAACATGGGAGAGAAAAGTCTAGGGTAATTGTTCAGGGTTAGAGAGCAAGGTGACCTGGGTTTCAATACCTGGCACCAATTGCCTTCTGAGCATCTCCTAGTGGCCCTTGAGGACACAGAACACTTTTATGGTGTCTGACAGTGGTTCAGGGCAGTATAGCGTCCAAGAGGCATCCAACTTGTGTTACATGCTGAGGAAATAGCATGTAGTAGCATTAGTAGCATTAGTCAAGTAGCATTAGTCAAGTATTGCAGTAGTGGCCTCCTAGAGACTAGGCCCATCTTGGGGAGGATGAAGGGTGGATGGTGAGGGTCACAGAGATTGGATTTTCCTGCCATTTAGTTGGATATTTCCTGAAATTTTGCTAGCTAAACACACTATTACACCGTCTCCCCATTGTGAGCTGTTTCTAGTCCAAAATGTCATTGTCTTGGTTATGAAACTTCAGCGAACACTCACACAAAGTCATACTTTGTTTCCTACAGCATCATTTTTAAAAATATGGGCAAGAACATACTACAGTGATACAATATTAACCTATGCCCTAAAGATAGACTTCTCTGAATTTAAAATGCAACACTTGAGTAATACCTAAATTTATGAACATCCTGATTTTGCCATTTCATGAGATTTCAAGGCTCTTTTAGGTTATTTTATCTAAGTAAATAAATTTTACTATTATTGCATTAAATATTATTCAAATCATACCTACTTAAAATAGGCAATTATTAGAGTTTCATGTTAGAATATATGGTAAAGACTCATTTAACTACTGTAGGGACATAGCAGCTGTTCAAAAATAAATTGAACATTTGCCTCAGGCTGGGAAAGCTACACAATGGTGGTTTTCGATCAACATATTGCATATAACTTTGAATACTGTCTTTTTAAAAAGATGTTCTTCTTATGAAATGGAGACAAAACTAGAACTGGGGAGCTAAATAAAAGTACTGCCAGTGACATGTCAAGAACATTTGGTCCTTAAAGAAAAGAAGACAAGTATTCTGAGTATCTCCTGAAGTCAGTTAAGACAAGTAGTGAGCACATTGGGACCCATTACATCCAAAAAGTAAAACAATAGAGCAATTCCTGTAGGCAATTTGTAGGTAAGAAAATCTGATCCAGGAATATGACTGGAATAAAAAATAACAATATCAATTTGAAAAAAAAATCAGTTAACCATGCCCTTTTTTCAGTTTTAGTTTCTGAAAACTTTTTATATTATGGACTTTCAGAAAACAATATGTGGTTAATAAAATTCTGCATACATATTGTAGTATTATAGATATATATGTATATTTATAATATATAGAATTGTAAAAGTCTATATATGTATTATTATGCATAAAATCTATGTCTTATTATATTTTGAATTTCTTCTACACTTATTTTGAATTTCATGCAAATTAAGGTTAATATTTATTTATGACAACTCTATCTTCAAACAATAAATAGTTTTCATATCATCACTGAGTAATGTGGAAGGCTCTTTGGTTTGGTTCTGCTTTGATTTTTTTTTTTTTTTTGCTACAAACAGCATGTCTCAAGGCTTGCTTTTGGTTTGGTGTTTACGGAGTCACTCCTTGCAGTGCCAGCAACCATATGCAGTGCAAGGTATTGAATTAGAGTCAGCAACTACAAGGCAAGTTCCTTATCCCTGTACTATATTTCTGGCACCAGGCATGTGTTTTAACATTTTCCAAGATAAAATTGCATGATTGCTATGCTGCACAAAAGTTCCTTTTAAAAAATTTAAATAACATGATTTATATATGTGTGTGTATATATATATATATATATATATATATATATATATATATATATATAAATTTTCTTCTCATCTCCTTCTATTCTTCTCCTCCTCCATTTTAATCAACAATTTTAATGCTGATGAGGTCTTGATTCCATTTTCTTATCTTGAAAAAATCACTGAAAATGACTGTGAACATGCTATTCATATATTCAATTGTCTGATAATCTTACTAACCGGTAATACTTAAAGATATCTAGAAATATAGTAAGATTTACAACCTAATCTCAATCACTAACAAGGTAAACAGACAAACAGAAAAAAAAATAAGACATATAGTCTAATTTGAAAAAATGGGCATTTCATAGAACACCCTGCCTAATAACAACAGAATATATTCCTTTTAAGTTCATGTCCGCTAAGACATATCTTGACGTAATGAAAAACCTAAAATCATGCAATGTGCATTCACTGATTACAAGAGAATCAAATACATTTTCAAGAATTGACATAAGTTGTAATGTATTGACTAAAAATTTCACTAATTTCTTTAAAACACAGTGACTGAATCCATGAAAAGAAAAGAAATAGTTTATGGATAAAGTCTAAAATACAATATCATTAAAATAGTGATCAATTTTTATTGTTATTGTCTTGCACCACACACAATATTCTCAAGTGTTACTCCTGACTCTTCAGACTCGGAAATTCCTCCTGATAGTACATAATGGACCCTACTGGCTGCTACAGGCTCTCCCTGTGCCCAGCTGATCATGAGGTGCCAGGGAGGGAAGGTGGATTCTCGCTCTGGCCCGCCACCCCAACAGAGCCTCACATGAAGCTAGAGGACACCCCACACCATGAGGGCCACCATTTTCCACATCCGGACTCCCCTCTGCGTCAGCGCTCTACCCAGCAGAAGAGCTGATCACAGCCTGGCTCATCACAGACCCACCCGGCAACAGTTTTTTCAAGCCCAGCCCAGGTACACTAATCCAAAGACTCACATACACGAGCCAGAGCTGCTACTAGCTCTCCCTGTGCCCAGCTGATTATGAGGTGCCCAGGAGGGAAGGTAGGTTCTAGCCCTGGCCTGCCACCCCAGAAGATCCTTGCAAGAAACTAGAGAACTGCCCACACCATGAGGGCTGCCATTTTCCACATCCGACTCCCCTTTCATCAGAGCTCCACCCAGCCGAAGAGCTGAACACAGCCCAGCTTGCACAGCCGCTTTGTGGCTACACAGTTCATCAATAAATGCTTGAGATTAGAGGTGACTACAAGAGTATCCCACCTACACGGCAGAGCCTGGCAAGCTACCCATGTCATATTTGATATGCCAAATACCAGTAGCAATTATAGACTTCATTCTCATGACCTGATGGAATGGTTTGAGGCTATCTATGTTCCTGGAGTGAGCAGATGCCCTTGGGCTACACTAGCGTGTGACAGGACATATGGAAATGCTACGGTTGCCTGCTTGAGCAAATCGATGATCAAGAGGAAGTCAAGTGATACAAGAGATAAAACATTGACATTTTTCTAATCACTTGTTTGATATTTGGTACCACACCTGGTACTGCTCGGGGTTTACTCCTGGTTCTAACCTTAGGGTTCTTGGTAGAGCTCGTGGACCACTGAGGTGGTGGGGATCAAACCTGCTGTGAGCTATATACAAAACTAGTGCCCTAATTGCTATACTATTCTTGGACCCAGTGATAGTAATGTTCTATGACAAATTTTATAGCTTTTGTAATTCAGAAAAGTTGATGTAAATAATACTCTTTCATGTAGTTTGTGTTAAATTTGCTTTGCTTTTCAGTAATATGTAGGTTATAAACAAATATATAGTTACTGTAAAATCATTGAGAAATATAACTTGAGCAAGAAGTAAAATTTTTCTTTTTATTTCTTTTACATTTATCTGTTTTCCAGTATTTTACTGTGATAAGATACATATAGTTAGACAAGTACTTAGTTCAATTTAAAGGCATTGTTATTAAACTTGCTTTACATTTTAAAACACTTCCCAAAAATCTATCCATATTATTATTTATATGTCTCTATCGATTCTGTTAAACCTTATAATAGTTTCCCATGTATTGATGATATCAAAATTTATTTGACTTTGCAATTTGATGAGAATTAAAGAGTTTTTATTTTTAACAATATAAACCATGCAATGGAGGAATGTCCATCTTCTGTGTCTTCATCTCATTATACTAGTTATGTTATGCTTTATCTGCACATATTTTATATATAGAAGAATGTATATCTTGTCTGCTATATTTGATACAGGATCTTATATTCTGGATCTTTTTAACTTTTTTATATCAGTTATTTAAATTTATGTCATACTATTATCATTGAAATTTCTTTCACTTTTGTTAAAATGAATATAATAAAATATTTTCATCAAGTACACTTTGTATTTATTTAGATTCTTCTAATTAAAAGCATACAGTTACAGTCTGGTTCTGTTATAATTTAAAGTATATATAAGAAGTATATCCTTTTTATTTTCATCGTTTATATGTTTCATTACATTTTCATTAAAATAGTTTATATAGTTGCATTTATGTCTTTAACTATTTTTGATGCTGTAATTCAACTGGCTTTGTTTGTTGTTGCTTTCATTTAATTTTGACTTTTTAGTGTGGTTGGATGCATTTATCAGAGTTTTTAAATACCTGACATCTGTGTCTTTGTACTGCTTTTTTTCTATGGCTTTGAAATACTACTCATATATAGATGAAAAGTTGATAACTTATTGAATATCATGATCACAGGTTTTGTTCTTTGTAGTGATGATAAGGGAAGGGTATTTGGGTCACACCTTGCTGTGCTCAGGACTTATTCTTGGCTCTGTATTCAGGGATCACTGAACCAAGCTGGCAGCATGGAAGCATCTTACCTCTTTACTCCTCTTCTGCCCCAGAAATATTTTATTTAAATTTCACAATTCTTCAGTTACTGCTATTTTCATTTCTGATTTTCTATTTATCAAATAAAATATTCTTCTGGTATTAGCATTGTTCTATATAGGATATTTAATTTTTCTTCCAGAAATCATAATGATTCTTATCTCTTCATTTAATATGATTTTGCAAAGATAATACAGGGGGAGCAAGGGATATATGGAACCTTAACTCAAAACCCAGCATCACACTCAAACACTGTAGGATGATGTGGCCTTAAAGAACCTCTAAGCGCTGCTTGGGCCGGAGTGATAGCCCAGCGGTAGGGCGTTTGCCTTGCATGCAGCCGGCCCATGCCCGCCTGGGTTCGATCCCCAGCATCCCATATGGTCTGCTGAGCACCAGCAGGAGTAATTCCTGAGTGCAGAGCCAGGAGTAACCCCCTGAGCATTGCCGGGTGTGACCCAAAAAGCAAAAAAAAAAAAAAAGAACCTCTAAGCGCTGCTTGGAGCAGCTAAGTGTCCATAGCACTGGAGACCCTGGTTGGCACCGCATCTGAGCAGTGAACCATTGGCCCAATTGACTGCTAATTGTTGCCACTCTGTGCACCACTTTGTCAAGTCCCCACCAAATTAATGAAGTGACTCTACTCATAGAATTAATTTATCTTAAAGATACATTTTAACATACAAATCATGATATTTTACCGCATGGAGTCTTTGCTCTATGTCAATGTCCTGATTTTAACCATAAACAAATCCATTCTTTCCTGATACAACTATGTTTTTAATCATTCAAATATTAAAAACCAATTTTACAGCATTTTTATATTTATATTCTTTCAAATCTGGAAGAAAACTGAGACAAAAGTGTTTTATCTAAACATTTGAATTCCCCGTTTACTAATTCTACTCTTCACTAATGAAATGTCAACTTCCATTGTTCTACCTAACAACTTCCATTGTTCTGCCTAAGTTTTTCACGATTGGAATTGTTCTAATTCAATTTTCTTTTAATATATTTCTAACCCAATTTTTAGATTTCAAATTCTTAGAATTCACATTTTCTCTACAGAGATAGCAATATATATGTATATATGTATATATATGTAAATATATGTATATATATATATGCTGCCAGCTTGGTTCAGTGATCCCTGAATATATATATATATATATATATGCACACATATACATACAACTATGTATATATACATAGGTATATGCATTATTTATAATTATTTTATCTATAAATAAATTCCACATATCTCTGAAAATTTATTATTATGTTTATTTATTGTTTAATGGATAGCCAACTCAATTCCCTTTATTTATTCAATATGTAAGAATCTAATATAATGGTTTGAGGCTCTTTATGTTCCTGTAGCAAGCCGATGCCCTTGGCTCTACTGGCATGAGACAGAACATATGGAGATATTACTGGTGCCCGCTCTAGCAAATAGATGATGAACGGGAAGATAGTGATCTTGATGTAAGAATCTATTACTGTTTGTATGACATACAGTATTATAATCTAAGCATTTCAAAGAGATCATTCAAATTAATATTTTTACCTTCTTAAATATTTCTGAAATTCTTCCATTTACTAAGAATAATGAAATGTATGCATAGTTAATTATATGTGTTATGATAATACTAAAGAATGGAACTGTTTTGATTTTTTATAACATAGATAATATACTGTGGTTCTGGAACTGAAGTGACTTATTCAATATCTTTGAGTAACTGTAAGGGATGTCAGAGTCTGTAAAACTTTTTGTAAATCCAATTATTTTATTTTCTCTTTTATATCCTATAATCAAGAAAAATTAAATGTATAGCTAATTTTGATTAGAATTGGATGGAATGATTTTTACATTACCATGTAAAGAAAATAGTATTTCATATAATTCCATTAATACTAGAAAGATCTTTCAATTTATAAAGTTCATCAGTATTTTTCAATTAAATACTTAGCATTTTATACCTGTAAGTATATGATGATACAAATTTGATAATATTTGTATTTTTAAATAATAACTATTAATAAGGATTATTTTAAAAGAGAATCTATATATTTCTTAGAATGCTTTAATATTGAAGGATAAATTATAAATTTAATGTTAATATTGAAATCATTGTTTAAATTATTTTTTAAATTACCTATATATGTTGTTAATCAAATTCAGTTCATTAGATATTGTCTACGTGAAAAAGTTGGATGTATAACCTGCGTTGTAGAGATGATTTTTTGACAATCGCTTTTATTTTGAGAGTATAAGAAAAAAATTCAAAATTTTCAAATTAGTAAGTTTAATTAAATTCCTATAATAAAAATACCTTCAAAATATTTATTTATAAGCCAAACAACTTTTAGATATTTTATTGCACATTTTCTGCTTTATATTTTTCCCATATATAGAGGGAACAATAAAATTGTTATTGTCTTTTAATGTTTAGTTAGAGTGAGTTAAGTGTTTCACAAATCTCTTATTATGATAAACTTTGATTTGAGATTGCTAAAATAAAGTGCTTGAACATTATACTAAACCGAGTTGTTAACTAATAATACTATCAACTGCTATACAAAGGCAAGAATATAGCAAGCCAAAAATAAATGAGATTAAGCATCAGTGTACTTTTTTCATATTTTTTTATTTAAAAGTAAATTTCCAAACCAGTCTAATGATACAACAGCTAGGATACTTGTGTTTTATTTTTATAACAGACCTAGATTCAATTCCAAGAATCCCCTATGATCTCCCAAATACCTCCAGGAGTGATTTCTGAGCACAGATCCAAAGCAAATTCTAAGCTCTGCTGTGTGAAGTCTCTTCCTTCCAAGTAAAAATTAATAAAACAAATTATGCAGTAAATAAAAATAAACTTTGATTCTCATTATTGGATTGATATATTTTCTTGTGTGCTAATGCATACAAAGAGGCGAATTGACATCTAAATAATATGCATTAAAATATTTTAGTATAATAATCATTGATCAAAATATATAATGCATTTTGCCAATGAGCTATTTAAAGGGCATAGTTAATAACAAAAAATATAATTCCTACTAAGAACTAATTATTAAAAATTCAAATCTATTAGAGATATATATTACCATGCAATATAAAACAACTTTAGAGAGAAGAACAGATATTTAAGATGATTTTTTTCACCTTGTATTGCATTTTATACTTAAAGAAAATGTGAAATGTTCTGGATAACCAAGGGACAAAACATTTTACATGGAAAGAAAAAGATGAAATATCTTGAATTTATCTCTGGTCAAGGTTAGATTTGAAAATCTAATTCTCCAAAGAGCTAAACTTAGGTCAATCTAATTTTCTATGTATAAAGTAGAATGAAAAAAATTATGGAATATCTTCAAATGACTTTATGTCATTATAAAATCAAAAGAGCCATCTCCCCTTACCTAGTAGCACATGCCCTGAAGGTACACTGCAAAGGCCTGGCTTAAACTAGCATCTTGAAAAGCTAAAGGAAATTCTCTGAATGACTTAAATCAGAAAAACAAAACGTAAATGAGCTCTTAATAGTCCAAGTGGAAAGTAAAACCTTATTGTGCTCATAGTTTAAACTCCACTGCATATGTCTATCCTTAAAGCATTAAGGAATTTCAAATATCTTGCATTTCAGTAATTTTGGGATCATTCTGATTGCTTTGGTAAATCTTTTGCACAATCCCAACTGTTTTAACACAGCACTTCTAAATAGGTAAGGATACCTTACCTGTTTAAAATAAGCATATGACCTAAAAGCAACCTCCACAGAACAAAATAAATTTCACTTCACTAACTTTCAGATTCTATTGTAATTGAGAAGGGAAGAAAACCGAAACATTTGGACCAGAGCATACCCTTTGGAGAGTGATTCTACTAATTGGCTAAGTGAAAAATGATGCTGTGTCTGGAAAGTTAGTACAGGTAAGGCACTTGTCTTTCAAGTGGCTGACCTGAGATCCCTAAGCCCAGAGCCCTAAGCATAGCAGGTTTATCCCTCAGACCCAAAATAAATAATATACAATTTTAGTGTTTTAAATGACCAATGATTGTTTATCCTTTTTATGTGACTTTGTTAGTGAATATACTCAACTTGTCTACTATCTTAATTCATATTTTATAGGGTAAAATTAATGATAAAATCAATTGGGTTTTAGCTCACAAATGATTTTTGGATGTAAATTGTAAGTGAAAGCTCATCGGCCTTCATGCTGATACAGAAGATAAAGAAACTTATTAGTTGTTACTTTCATTCAATTATACATATGTGTGTATGTATGTATGTATATATATGTTTATATATATCTGGGTATGCCTAAATGTACACGATTTTCTGTGAATACCGATTCATTTCATAATATATTTTTTGCGATTGTTATTTGGTGTCATACCCAGCAGTGCTCAAGATGTAAACTCCTGTCTCTGTGGTCAAAGGTCACTCCTGGCATTGTTAGGGGAGGAATACATGGTGCTCAGGGCCAAACTTTTGTCTTCTTACATGTGCAATACACTATAGTATCTCTCCAGCCCTAAAAGAATATTTTAGGGAAATATGTTGTATTATAGGTAATTCTTCAACTCAACGCTCTATATAATCATTTAATTATTATTCTAGGTAGGTATAGACATATAATATTATGTATCATATATATAATATACAAGGTACATATGAATTTTTATGTATATATATATAATAACCACAGTTTAAGTCTGAGTTTCTAGAAGTGGCACAGAACAAAGCAATTATTTGTAATCATATTGCCTTAGGATATAGTTTAATCAACCCAAGTATCACTTGTATCACTTGTCTTCTCATTGTTGATAGATTTGCTCAAGGGTCACCAGTAACATCTGCATTTGTCCCTGTTCACATGTTAGTACAGCCCAAGGGCCTCTGCTCACTCCAGGAACATGAGGAGCCTCAAACCATTCCTTCAGGTCATGGGAATGAGGTCTATTATTATTACTGGTTTTCGCATATCAAATACTACAAGGGTAGCTTGCCAGGCTCTGTTGTGTGGGTGCTCAAAGTTTTTGTATTTACTGATGGACTGTGGCTGTGCAGAAACTGGGAGAGCCAGTAGTAACTCAATCTGAGTCTGTGAAATAGGCTTCTCTCTAGCGTGGGTTTCTGATGAGCTGGGCTTGAAATTGGCTTCTTTCTTGGGTGGAGCTCTAACGAGCTGTGGAATCCGGATGTTGAGGATGACTGCTGTAATGGTGCGGGGGTTTTTCTGGTTTCTTTGAAGTTTTGAGAGACTTTCCTCTCTCACTCTTTCAACCCAAGTAAGAAATCTGAAATGCATAATTGCACAGAGTGAACTTTCCTCACTTGTGGACTGCTCTTTTCTCAACTTCAGCAAGTTGATTTAATCATAGGTCACAATTATGGCAGCCCTATGAACTATGAGCACTGGAGACAATGTCCTGATAGATGATGACTGATATCTGAGCACAATGATACTTTCTTGGGGAGTATGATTTCTTGGTAGAAATTGGAGAGATTACACAATTGTTCTGCAAATAGAAGATGAGCAATGAGTTGTGGGTCATAAACAGAACTGTAAGAATAAAGCTAGCAAGAAAACCAACCAAAGAAACAACCTAACAAAACTGCCCGCAAAACCTTCATTGCATGTATGTCCTTTTCTGTGGGAAGGGAGAAGGGATCACAGATGTCGCATCACACCTGGTGATGCTCAGTTCTTATTCCTGGCTCTTGACTCAGGGATCACACCTGAGTGTCAGGATCTGTATGTGGTGTTAGGTACTGAATTGAGTTCGTCCCTGCAGGATAATTATCTAAATCTCTATATTGTCTTTCTGACCCACTGCATTGTTTTGTAATATACGATGGTTTTGGCTTTGAAATTTTTATGTTAATTTCTAACTAGATTTAAAGGCCTATTTGCTTTTCCTTCCACTAAATTTAATGTATTCCTGTCCACTAAAGCCCAACATATGCTCAACCACAGAATGATAACATTCTAATAAGTGATAATCAGGGAGCAGTTGTACAAAGATGAATTATAGCTAGGCATTTCTTCTCACTGGCTTCTTCTGCAATCTTTCTAAGGAAACCTTTTCTATTTATAATTTTATTCATTTCCAAGAAGTGGATAAATTTACCCCAGGTATTCAGTTTGTTGTCCTTTCTAAACTCATTATTTCACTATATTGCCCTCAGGAGAGTAACAAGTCTAAAATATCTTTAATTGTGTCTTATAAGTAAACATACATACATTATATTGAGGGAGAAAGAAATTCATTAATTGTGAAGTAAAACTAACTTTTAAACATACAATAATATATTCTCACAAAGCTTCTTTACTTACTCATGCATTAACTTTTATGATATATTTTTAAAATATGTCATTGAATTAATTCATTATTTATTTACAAATAAATAAACTTAAAGTAATCAGTATTCCTTGATAAAGTGCTATTTTGATTACTAATTTGAAAAGCACAGCTGGATATTTAGGCATAATTACTTTGTTTGCAAAAGTCTTCATACTGTTACTATGGGTACTACATATATAAACAGAACAAATTGTATAAAATACATTATTTTAAGTTTTCTCTGTTATGCTACTTTTATTATTCTTTCTAATTATTCACTGTATAATACCATTATGCTTATTTTTGCTTTCCTCTTGATGTAATTTTAAGTGGAAGAAAAAGAATTTTAACAGTAGAAGAGAGTAACATATGGTCCAGTACTGTCGTGCTGGGAAAAGTCCAGCTTAACTTCATGAGGAAAATAGATGTACAATTTATAGTGAGGATTGGTTTTGAGTTTTCTAAGGTGAAGAGAAGAAACAACAAATATAAACATAGTTAAGAAACACATTGTAATAGAATATTCACTACATTCATCATTTGTTCAGATGTAGTTCTATTATTGCCATTGATATCCTGGAGCAAGTGGGTATTTTCAGAAACACATCAATTGAAATTAGGTCTTATTTCTCTTATGTACCATCATTATATTTAAAATTATTGGTCGTAACGCTCCTGAAATTTGTATAGAACAATAAACCCCCAAGGATAGCTAAAGCAATCCTCGGGAAAAAGAAGATGGGAAGCATCACCTTTCCCAACTTCAAACAGTACTACAAGGCAGTAGTAATTAAAACAGCATGGTATTGGAATAAAAAAAGACCTGTGGACCTATGAATAGAATTGAGTATCCTGACACCCAACCTCAAACACATGATCATTTAATCTTTGATAAAGGTGCAATGAGTCTAAAATGGAGTAAGGAAAACCTCTTCAACAAGTGGTGTTGGGAAAACTGGGCAGCAACATGTAAAAAAATGAATTTGGACCTGTGTCTAACAACATGCACAAAAATCAGATCAAAATGGATTAAAGATCTCAATATCAGACTTGAATCCATAAAGTACATTGAAGAAAATATAGGAAAAACCCTCCACGACATTGAAGCTAAGGCATCTTCAAAGGTGAAACATCACTAACAAAGCAACTAGAAGAAAAGATAAACATATGGGACTACATGAAACAAAAAGCTTCTGCACCTCAAAAGAAACAGTGACTAAGATACAAAAGCAGTCCACAGAATGGGAAAGAATATTCACCCAATACCCATCTGATAAGGGGTTAATATCCAGGATATATCAGGCACTGGTAGAACTTTACAAGAAGAAAACAAACAACCCCATCAAAAAATGGGGAGAATAAATGAACAGAAACTTCAGCAAGGAAGATATTCGAATGGCCAAAAAACATATGAAAAATGCTCATCATCACTCATCATCAAAGATATGCAAATCAAAATAACAATGAGATATCACTTTACACCACAGAGACTGGCACGTATTCAAAAGAGCAAGAACAAGTGCTGGGCGTGGATGTGGGGAAAGGGGATACTCATCCATTGTTGGTGGGAATGCCGGCTGGTACAGCCTTTCTGGAAAATAATGTGGACATTCCTCCAAAGACTAGAAATTGAACTCCCATTTGACCCAGCCATACCACTCCTGGGAATCTACTCTGGGAAACCAAAAATATGCAGTGGAAACACCATCCCTACTTTTATGTTCACAGAAGCATTATTCACAATAGCCAGAATCTGGAAGCAACCAGAGTGCCCGAAAATTGATGAAGCTTTGGTACATCTACATAACGGAATACTATGCAGCTGTTAGGAAAAATGAAGTTATAAAATTTGCCTATAAATGGATGGACATGGAGAAGATTATGTTGAGTTAAATTAGCCAGAAGGAGAGAGACAGATACAGAATGACTGCATTTATTTGCATAACATAAATATATATGTACATATTATGAACCAATATCCAAGGTCAAATGAAACATTTATCAGGAGATCTTGACAAAGATGGAAATTATCACAAACGTGTGGGAGTCAGAGGCTAGGTAAGACAGAAAATGGAACAGTGTGCTAACAATTGTCTAGGGTCCTAATGCCAACCTAGAACTGAGCATTAAATAGAGGCTAAAAGATACACATGACAACCCTTTAATGTACGTTCTTTAATCCATAGTCTGGAAGGGAAGGAAAAGAGAAAGAGAGAGACAGGGAAAGAAATAAAGAACCTGCCATGGAGGAGGGCTGGGGGAGGGGAGGGAACCGGGGACGTTGGTGGTGGGAGATGGGCACTGGTTGCGGGATGGGTGCTGGAACACTGTATGACCAATACCCAAATATGAACTTTTTAATTGTATATCTTAGTAATTGTAAAAATAAAAAAATTTAAAAAATTAAAAAAATAAAATTATTGGTCTTGCTTTCCTAATTACATTGAAATTTTATGAGAGACAGTGCTCTTACAAGATAACCGTTAGGAGAAACAAACTTTGTATGGGCAATTGTTATATTTAAAATAGATGAATTATTTTCTTATAGTTGAAAAATAATAATTCATGTGTCCTACAAATATTGGGATTCTATAGACTTAAAATTTGCATACAAAATAACAAATATTAACAGAATTTTTTTTTATTTTTGTTTTTTAAGTATTTTTATCATACCACCGTGAGATATACAAATAAAAATATATACAATTAAAAAGTTCATATTTGGGTTTTGGTCATACAGTGTTCCAGCACCCGTCCCTCCACCAGTGCCCATCTCCCACCACCAACATCCCGGTCCCCGCCCCTTCCCCATCCCACCTCCATGGCAGGTTCTTTTATTTCTTTCCCTTTCTCTCTCTTTCTCTTTTCCTTCCCTTCCAGACTATGGATTACAGAACATACATTAAAAGGTTGTCATGTGTATCCTTTTGCCTCTATTTAATGCTCAGTTCTAGGTTGGCATTAGTACCCTCGACAATTATTAGCACACTGTTCCATTTTCTGTCTTACCTAACCTCTGACTCCCACACGTTTGTGATAATTTCCACTTTTGACAAGACCTCCTGATATATGTTACACTTGACCTTGGATATTGGTATCATTTTTGTATTCAGCAAGATTTAAATAACAGAAAGTTAACACATTTGCTTATCACTCATATGTAAATTGCTGTCACATATTTTACAATTTATTGCCATATCTATTTGCACTTATATTCACCAAGGCATATTCATAGTAAATATCTTACCTTTTCAGTTAAATAAAAGGGATAAGGGCAAATAAAGCTAGATATACTATTTTAGCTTTATTTGTCCAAAAGGTTACTGATTTATGTCTTATTGATCACTTGACTTTCCATAGGTCATCGATTACTTGAGCAAGCACCAGTAACATCTCAATATGTCTTGTCACATGCGAGATAGCTCAAGGGCATCTGCCCTCTCCAGGAACATAAAGAGCCTCAAACTATTTCATCAAGTCATGGGAATGAGGTCTATAATTGTTACTGGTATTTGGCATGTCGAATACTACACGGGTAGCTTGCCAGGCTTTTCTAGTCACCTAAAGACTAGAGTATTTACTGATTAAATACTCTTCATAACTATCTCTTAGTTAAGTGTACTAGGAGGCCGGAGCAACAGCATAGCAGGTAGGGCATTTGCCTTGCATACTGTCAACACGGGTTCGATCCCTGGCATCCCATATTGTTCCCCAAGGACCTCCAGGATTAATTTCTGAGTACAGAGCCAGGAGTAATCCCTAAGTATTGCTGGATGTGACCCAAAAAAGCAAAATAAAAATATTAAAGTGTACTAGAAACATGTTCAATTAAGTCCTGACTAGTATATCTATTGTTTCTTCAATTCTTCTAAACAATATAGATTCAGCACATTTTCACAGTACCGTGTGGCTCATTTTGCCATCACAGCTGTAGTTACCCTAACATACTGTCCATATTTTTAAGGAGAAGCAGGCATGTAACAATTAACTAAAAAAGAAAAAAACTTACCTAAGTTCATCCAAATCTAAATATGTCCCATCTCTTACCATGAATCCACCTTTCTTCCTATCAAATAACAAAGCCCTCTCACCACAAATTAGAACCAAGTTAGCCCTCTGACGCCATCCAGCTTCGATGCCCAGCAGATCCCCGCGCTCTTCCCACCAGGTGCATTCCGCGGCGGGCAGCCTCTGACCACTCGGCTCCAGGAAAAAAAAAGGCTCCAGCTTTGAGGAGGGGACCGAGCCCCACCCATCGGCGCAGGACCTCCCTCTGAGGCCATCCAGCCCCGACGCCCAAAAGATCCCCCGCTTTCTTCCCACCAGGTGTGTGTGTGATTCTTGCATCTCCAGCGGACCCCAAACTGCCCCAGGGAAGAGTGGAATCTCCATCAATGGGAACCAAGGCAAAATGCATTGGCTTCACCCCGGACCGACCCTTGGGCCCTAGCTTCTGGGAACATCCCAAAACTCAAAACCGCGTGGACGCTAGCACGTCCCTCTTACTACCTACCTTGCATAAAGTACCAGTGAACCTAGTTCCTACATCCTTGCCACCCAACCAAACTCTGCAAACGGACCAGACACCTACTAACTGTACTATCTAGTCACCCAAGAACTCACATTTGCAACCTACAATAGTCATAATGGTAAAAGCAACGCAAAAAATCCATCAAGCTCTGGGAGTGAAGTCACTGGTCCAGATGAGTCTAGCAATACCAATGAGTTGTATAACCTCTCTGAAAAAGAATTTCGGAAAGAATTGTTAAGGATTTAAAAGGAATTCAAAGAAGCAATGGAATGCAAAATCAATAAAATACAAGAGGACACGAGAGAAGAAGTGAGGAAAATGCAAAGGAAATGACAGATATTAAAAATGAGGTAAATGAAATAAAAAAACACAGTGGAAGGTCATCATAGCAGAATAATAGCTACTGAAGAAACAATTAGTGATCTCGAAGACGAGTTCCAAAGATTCTCTACACAACACCAGAAGATAGAAAAAAGGCTCACAATTACCGAAAAGACAACAAGAGATAATTGGGATGAAGCCAGAAGAAACAACATACGGATCATTGGGGTCCCAGAAGGGCAAGAAGAAAACCCTGATGAAGAAGAAACTGTCAAAGCCATAATTGCTGAAAAGTTCCTGGAACTAAAGAATGCTTGCCTCAAGATCCAAGAGGCCCGTAGGATACCAGCTAAAAGAAACCCCAACAAGAATACTCCAAGACACATCTTAATAAAAATGACAAAAACTATAGATAGGGATAGAATACTGAAAGCAGCAAGATCAAAGAAGGAAATCACATACAAAGGAACATCTCTAAGATTTACGGCAGACTTCTCTGATGAAACACTCTGAGCCCGAAAACAATGGTGGGATATTGTGAAAAGGCTCAATGAACTGCAGGCTTCACCGAGAATTCTTTATCCAGCCAGGCTCACATTCAGATATGAAGGAAAGATACACAACTTCATGGATAAGCAACAACTCAGGAACTTCATGGACTCAAAACCAACTTTAAAAGAAGGACTGAAGGGTCTACTGTAATGCGACAAAACCCATAAGCACAACAAACACAAAAAGAAAGATGCCACAAAATCCAATGACAATAATCTCTCTCAATGTCAATGTCTAAATGCACCAATTAAGAGACACAGAGTGACAAAATGGATTAAAAAAATTGAACCCAACATTCTGCTGTCTACAAGAAACGCATCTGAATAAGCAGAACAAACACAGACTCAGAGTCAAAGGGTGGAAGACCATTCTCCATGCAAACAACTCCTCCAAAAAGGCTGGTGTGGCCATATTAGTATCAGATAATATATACTTCAGGCTGAAAAGGGTTAGAAGGGACAACGAAGGCCACTTCTTATTAATTAAGGGGTATGTACACCAGGAAGAAATTACACTACTAAACATATATGCACCCAACGAGGGGTCAGCAAAATACATAAAACAACTGCTAAGAGACCTCAAAGAAGACATTAACAGTAGCACAATAATAGTTGGAGACTTCCAACACTGCTCTATCAACGATGGATAGATCAACAAGACTGAAACTCACCAAGGAAATATTGGCCCTGAAGGATACCAATATCCAAGGTCAAGTGAAACATATATCAGGAGGTCTTGTCAAAAGTGGAATTTATCACAAATGCATGGGAGTCAGAGATTAGGTAAGACAGAAAATGGAACAGAGTGCTAATAATTGTCGAGGGTACTAATGCCAACCTAGAACTGAGCATTAAATAGAGGCAAAAGGATACACATGCCAACCTCTTAATGTATGTTCTGTAATCCATAGTCTGGAAGGGAAGGAAAAGAGAAAGAGAGACAAAGGGAAAGACATAAAGAACCTGTCATGGAGGGGGTGGGGGAAGGGGGAGGGAACCAGGGACGTTGGTGGTGGGAGATGGGCACTGGTGGAGGGACGGGTGTTAGAACACTGTATGACCAAACCCAAATATGAACTTTTAAATTGTATATCTTTTTATTTGTATATCTCACGGTGGTATAATAAAATACTTAAAAAAATAAAATAAAATAAAATAAAATGTAAAACAAAAAAAAACTAAAAAAATTAGAACCAAGTTAGAAATCTATACTAACTTTTCCTTTTGAAATGTTTTCCAAAACCCCACCAAAAATAACCTGTCCTCTAGATCGAGTGAGTCTACTCCATTCTTCAAAGTTTGCTTAAAATCATCTATTTCAATTCATTCATTAGTATCATTTATACCATTTCGGATAATTCTTATTAAATCAATGTCATAACTTTAGGAATGCCCTCTGGATTGAATAATATTACTCACATAATTTGTATTTATGGCATATGTATATTTACACGTATGTACTTATGAATCATGAAAATGAATGTTTTATATATTTCATACTTGAATTTTATAGTACATTATAAGCTTGTATTTTTTTTTTTTTTTGCTTTTTGGGTCACAACGAGCAATGCTCAGGGGTTACTACTGTCTCTGCATTCAGGAATTACTCCTGGAAATGCTAAGGGACCATATGGGATGCCAGAGATCGAACCCAGATCGGTCGCATGCAAGGCAAACACACTACCCGCTGGACTATTGCTTTGACCCCACAAATTTGTGTTTTTAACAGTAATATAAACTATTATTTTTGTTTTGAAGAATGTAGTGAGTGTTGATAATGAAAGACTTCTGAAGAATAAAATGTGTATTCAATTTGTGCTATTTTCATTAATCAAAATATATCTGATGTCACAGCATAATACAATAATGGTCAATAAAATCACAATGTTATTATAATTTATACTAGAATATTTGCATTGATTAATCTATAACTAATTAGTAAAATTATTTACATAAACAAAAATCATTGATGTTTAGTCATATAGAGATCTGAAACTATTCCAGGTGCATGAGTGGTATTTAAGGAAGAGAATTTGGTTTGCTTAGTTTTATTGGTCACTGTTTGCTAATCTTTTTCTTTTTTCGATACACTGTAAAAATAAGTGCTGATAATCAATTGGCCCCCGAAAACGATTTGTAAGTAAAAACGTTTGCATCTGGATAATTAAATTGACAGTGAAGCCCTTTTTCCTTAGACAGAGAATAATTTCCTCCTCTACATTCTCAAGTGATTTGACAAAGACTGGCAGTTGAACAAAGGAATAGACCAGAAAATTATCCCATTTTTTTCTACCTCATCTGCAAACACTTGAGAAGCCTATTTAAAAATTTCCTCCTAATGATAGAAACAGTGTCAGTTGAAACGAATGTGAACACTGGGGTTTTATTTCAAAAAGATTAAGAATCTGTCAAAGGTAATTCAGATAGTTCACACTGGAAGAAAGTTGCTTTAAGAGCAATCTATTTCTACACAGTAGGAAGAGAGAGAGAGAGAGAGAGAGAGAGAGAGAGAGAGAGAGAGAGTGGCATCAATGGTCCATGGGTGGACCATGCTAACCCTGAGGAAACCTTGACATTCTTGAGGATTAGCAGCCTACTACGCCACTGAGAATCCTAGTCAGCAGAGCTGTGCCTGGTGGGACACTGATGAGAGTTGTCAGGAGAAAGCAGCAGGCAGTGTCAATAAGCAAATTAGAACAGTCTGGCATAGAACTGCCATAGATGTGTTAATCACTCTCTTCACTTTTCTCAGAATCCTGTGCAATGAACAGAAATTCATACAGGAGTTCTCTAAAAGAATATTGGTTCAGAAACATCCAAATTACCACTAGCCTGTGGAAGAATTAGTGTTAACATTTCACTCATTCTCTGCCTTTCTTTATGAGTTATTAATATTGCCACAGACAGAGGATTAAACTGCAGGAAAGGAAGTGCTTTGCTCAATTCATGAACAAAATTGTTTCTCCATTGTCTGTTTTAAAGAAAAAGTATGTGAATATGTGAATGATGCTGATTAATATCCAAATGGAAACTTTTTCCACAAGCCCCGATCCTTTTTCTCCTCTGTGAAACAAATATCATATCTACATGTGTAGAAATTCATGCTATATAGAAGATGCTGTTTTTTTTTACTATAGCTCCAGATTCATCTACATAGTAGTGACTCACTGCACCAATCTTTTTGTTTTGTTTTTGAAAATTTCTCTTTTGTATACACATATTAGCTAACACTTGCATTTTCAGTTTTTTGTTTTGCGTTCACACCATTGTTATTCAGGATTTGCTTCTGGAGCTATTATCAGGGCTCATTCCTGGTGGTGCTTAGGGAGTATACAATCCGAGAGATGAATGCTGGTCAGCCATTTGCAAGGCAATTTTCCTACCCTCTGTACTATCACTCATGTTATAGATGTTTAAGGTAAAGCACTAGTTAATATTCATTAGATCGCATAGAAACTTAAGTTACTTAGATTCAAAAGTAGGCTATTCGAATGTGATTTTGTTAACAACATTCACCGTACTATGATAATCTTATGTTTGTCTTTCAAAAGTTTGCAAGTGCTGAGAAACTCTTCATTAAAAAACTAGAGCTTGTTCTGCTTATGCTAATGTATGTTAAATTGATTCCAAGAAAATCACTGTCTTTTAAAATATCTTTATTAATGTAGCATTTGTTAACAAGACTATAAATGTTTATGCATATTAGAGGTACAATATTACTAAACCAGGACCACTACCAAAAATACCAAAATGCCTTTTCCACAGTGACTTTAAAGTATTCCAACTTTAAATCAATACACAGATTATTCCTAAAAAATGTTTTCTATTTTTATGAATTACCTTATGTGCCACCATACCAGTGCCTGTCACAGGTCACTCTACCTTGTATATCACCTTTTTTTTTTTTTTTTGCTTTTGGGGTTAGGCGCGCAATGCTCAGATGTTCCTTATTCCTGGCTCTCTTGCTGAGGATGTGATGCTGAGGAACAAACTCGAGTTAGCTGAGTGCAGGAAACTGTCCTACATGCTGTACAATCATACAGGTCCACCACCTTAATCATTATATTTGGTGTAGGTTTGCTTTAAAAATATTACAAAAACTCTGGGAATCTACTCTGGGAAACCAAAAATACGCAGCGGAAACACCATCCCTACTTTTATGTTCATAGCAGCATTATTCACAATAGCCAGAATCTGGAAGCAACCAGAGTGCCCGAAAATCGATGACTGGATAAAAAGCTTTGGTACATCTACACAATGGAATACTATGCAGCGGTTAGGAAAAATGAAGTTATAAAATTTGCCTACAAATGGATGGACATGGAGAAGATTATGTTGAGCGAAATTAGCCAGAAGGAGAGAGACAGATACAGAATGACTGCATTTATCTGCATAACATAAATATATAGGTACATATTATGATACCAATATCCAAGGTCAAGTGAAACATATATCAGGAGGTCCTGTCAAAGGTGGAAATTATCACAAACGTGTGGGATTCAGAGGCTAGGTAAGACAGAAATGGAACAGTGTGCTAACAATTGTTGAGGGTACTAATGCCAACCTAGAACTGAGCATTAAATAGAGTCAAAAAGATACACATGACAACCCTTTAATGTATGTTCTGTAATCCATGGTCTGGAGGGGAGGGAAAAGAGAAAGAGAGAGAAATGGAAAGAAATAAAGAACCTGCCATGGAGGAGGGCTGGGGGAGGGGGAGGGAACCGGGGACGTTGGTGGTGGGGAGATGGGCACTGGTGGTGGGATGGGTGCTGCAACACTGTTTGACCAAAACCCAAATATGAACTTTTTAATTGTATATCTTTGTAATTTTAAAAATAAAAAAAATTAAAAAAAATAAATAAAAATATTACAAAAAACTTGACAGTTTAAAATACAAACACACACAAACACACACAGTCAAACTAAATTCTCAAATGTTTGAAGTCTAGAAATCTAAATTGAGGATATTTCAGCATGCTTCCTCTGAAGGTTAAAGGGGAGAACACTTCGTAGTTTTGAGAAATGAATACTCGCTACAAAATAATAATTTTGTTTATGCCTCCTTAGTTCTAGTTATGTCACATCTTTATTTGTCTTTCTTATAAAGGAAAAGTGGTGTATTATTTAGGGCCAAGTGAAGTTTAGGATCATTTAATCTTGAGATCCCCAACTTTATTAATTTTCAAAAGATCACTTTTTCCAAAATAACATGCTTTCCATAGCTTATTGGATTAGAATTTGGAAATCAATTTTTGATGGGGAGAGACATTATTAAATTGCCTCTACTCACTTAATCTCTTGTTACATTCTTTATATAGGAATGTATTTTTTATTTAATTTGAAGTTCATTTCTCCTTAATAGAGTTTAATTTTACGTCAGTTCTATATTTATTTTTAATATAAAAAATACAAGTTTGTAGAAGAAAAATATTTTAATACATATTTAGAAAATACATTTTAAAAACATAATCAAAATACAGGTGCATAGTCAAAATCTTACTAAAAATCAATTCTTTGAGTCCTTTATTCTTTCCCAACTTTTCATTTTTTGATCAGTTATTTTTATCTTTGGCACTATCACAAAGTTGTACCTATGCTTTGTTTAGTTTCTAAAGCCTTGGCTTTGAAGGTTAATATAGTGAGTAGGGAATTTGTCTAACATGAGGCTAATCTAGGTTTGAGCCCCATCGCTCTTTATGGTAACTCAATCCCTGCCAGGACTCATCTCTAAGTAGAGTCAGGAGTAAGTCCATAACACCACTGGGTGTGGCCCAAAAAATTAAAATAAAATAAGCCTAATATAGATGATGAATATAGTAATGGGATAAGAGTTGAGACTATGACTAAAAGATGTTAGAAACTTTCCAATCCATGTACACTGACTGATTCTAGAAATATTTACGGAACACCTGTTATGAATTACATATTATGATGAGCCTAGGACAACTCATAAAATAGATGTATATTGTCAGAATATCATATTCCTTGGAAGATATAGTAATTACATGGAAGATTTCAAATCTAAAAGATTTTTTGATTAATGGATTTTGTCAGACTGAGAAATACAAACTCCATGTAATTTTAGTTGTGTGTTATACAGAAAGAATGAAAAAATGGATGTACTAATAGAATCAATATGGAATTTTAGATATAAGATAAATTTACCAATTGCTGAAAGCAAAGAAGGAAGGGATTGTTAATTTGGGTACAACAATTTAACTATATGTTAAAGGACACAATAAATAGAATTAGTCTAATACTTTATCTCTTTTTGAGATAAAATATCTTATAAAATATTAAAGAGGATAAAGACAAAGATAAATAGTGCACCACAAGGGACTGCTGAGGTCCCCAACAATACCGGAAAAGAGTTCCCTTCTACCTCTGAAGCTGGCAGGAAATGGATTAAAAACTCAGGAATCTGGTAGAGTTTTAAAAGACTTTACTATCACAAGTTCTGATATTCAATCCAAGAACAGGAAAAACACCAGACTCTGGGCTCCTGGCTGGGCCCCAGCCACATCTAGGCCAAGATGGCTGACACCATGTGTTGAAGCCCAACAGAAAATGGAGAGGATGGAGAGAAGCAAACACCAAGGGAAGCCAAAATGGCAAAAAGGCCTTTTCTTTTCCTAGCTTCTTTTTTAAAGACAGAGGCCCGCCAAAATCTTCCAGCCCAGCCCATCGGAGTTTGGGCTATCTAGAGGTGAAGCCAGGTAAATAACCCAGGTAAATAACTCTACCTTTCAAATTTTCAAGTTTACAACCCTCAAATTTGTAATTAGTCAGCTACTTTTGGGGGGATGTTGGATCACACCTAGGATACAAAGATTTTTTTCATAGTTCTGTGTCCAGGAGGCACTTCTGGTGGGGCTGATTGGACAATATTTGAACAGAGGCTAGAACTTATTCTGCTGCATACAATAAAGATCTAAATGTAGATCTTTAGGTGGATCTTTGGCTCAAGCCTCAGAAAAGCCAAAGCTGAGTTCCAGAGGCAAAATCTCCCCAGCAGAGGAAGGGGCTTTGTAGGGAATGGCATTAATACTTTTTTTTTGCTTTTTGGGTCACACCCGGCAAATGCTCAGGGGTTACTCCTGGCTCTGCACTCAGGAATTACTCCTGGCGATGCTCGAGGGACCATATGGGATGCCGGGGATCGAACCCGGGCCGGCATAGGCCGGCGCGTGCAAGGCAAATGCCCTTCCCGCTGGGCTATCGCTCTGACCCCGGCATTAATACTTTTTTACCATGAATATATAGCTAGCAGATCCCAGACTCTGGATACCACTAAGGTCCAAAATCCATCAGAATAATTCACTTTGGCATTACCTTTAGAGTAAGTTTGTCCGGAGGTGCAATGGCATATCTCTGAACTAGAGGAATTGATTACATTATGGTTGATCCAACATGACTGTGCTCAGGGGACCATATGGGATGCGGGGGATTGAACCCAGATCAGCTGCATGCAAAGCAAATGCCCTACCCACTGTGCTATAACTCTGGCCCCACTTATTTTAGACTTTTACACTGTTGTCTTATATGGTCTCATCAGGAAAATTCTACTCTACCTTTCAAATTTTCAAGTTACAACCCTCAAATTTGTAATTAGTCAGCTACTTTGGGGGATGTTGGATCACACCTGGAATACAAAGATTTTTTCATAGTTCTGGGTCCAGGAGGCACTTCTGGTGGGGCTGATTGGACAATATTTGAACAGAGGCTAGAACTTATTCTGCTACATACAATAAAAGTACTGAATCCATATTTTAATTAGAAATTAAATTTAAGTTAATTTAATTTTAAAATTTAAAAATAAAATTTAAAATTAATTAAAATTAAATTAAAATTAAAATTAAATTTAATTTTAATTACAAAACCATATTTTAATTAATGTTCTAAATTTTAATTAAATGTGTAAAGATCCAAGAGATAATGTACTATCACTATAATTCAAAGGGAACTATTTTTTGAAATATTTATTTGAGGACCATTATCTACAATATCTGCAGCAATCTTTTATTTTTCACATTATTATGTTATGGACTTCAGAAAGTGAAAAGGTGCGTTTCAGCATCTTGCCAAGTAGAGGGCATATACCTCAGATATAGAATATTTGACTGCAGAAACTTAACAATAATCAAATCAACAAACACTGTCATGGAAAGGTATTTTAAATGTCTTTCTGGATTTTCTATTAGGTAAAACACAATTTTTCTCTCTGTTATTTTTGAATCATTAATGCCGCTAATACATTAATGTCTTTATTTTTTAATTGTCTTGTATGAAAGAGTAATGATTATACTACTATAGCCTAAATGGTATTGGAAATTTAAGTTTCGCTGATTAAATTTTTCACTCTTTTTTATTGTACCTCCTTATAATTAAACCTTTGTTGTGGAAACTTGAATTCCATCTCAGAATATCAGTAGGCAATGCCATTCCTCTTCACTTTGGAATAAACCATGGGATGTTGTGTGAATTTTAAGTCTATATTTTGAGATGTGTTACCTGGTTTCAACTTCCCTCCAATGCTATTTTAAGCAGATAGTCATTCCCTGTATATTCCACAGGTCCCAGGAGAATAATTGACGTTAAAATAGTTCTGGTTGCACCTGCTAATTAGAGATGCTCAGTCAAGTAAATCCAAAATCCAGAGAGCCTCCTAATCAAACCAGAGAACTGTGGAAAGCAAAAACAGTTTTTATATCGACGATATTCTGAATGTTATAGAGCCATAAGACTGACAGTAAAAAAACCAAATTATAAGTGAAGTTTGGTATTATTTACTGTGATTGAGAACACAGTAATAAGAATGTGTTTGTGAACTTTGTGAACTTAGATATTACTAAGACATTTTAAGTAATTATTATGCATCCTTATCATTAAAGTTTAAAACTTAAAAACCATCAATTTTAAATAATAAAGTAATGTCAACAAATAGCTAAGATGTTATAAGAAGAGAAGGGATTTCAAGTAATAATCCTATTAAAGCAGGTAAGAATAGGAAACATCAAAGCACAGTAGAATGATAGCAACCTTTTATTTTTTTAATTAAATTATTATTTTTAGGGAATAATTCCAGCAGTGGTCAGGATTTACTCCTAGATTTGCACTCAGGGGTGACTCCTGGCAGGCTCAGAGGACCATATATAATGCTGAGGAATGAATACAGGTTGGCTGTATACTACTCAAGCATGCTATTGCTTCACAATTGTTCCAACTTGGAATGGCAGAAACCTTTTTAACAAAGTAAAGATCATAAGAGTCCTATATTTTGGGACTCAAATGAAAACTTCATTTGATTAAATAGTAAATTTCAAAATTGAAAAAAAAAAGAAAAAATTGCTCCTGATATCATGGATACATTTATAATATAGAATTTAAAATGGAAATGCAGATCATGGATTTCTATGCTAATTTTGATGAGTGTTTTTTGCATCTGACAAGTAATAAGCTGAGAACAAACTGATCACATTTAATTATTACTAAATGGAAAATAGCAAGAACTTCAATTCAACCAGAAATTTTCTTATTCCAAGGCATATATGTGTATATGCATTTATTCTACTAAAACTTGGACAAAATTATGGTAGTCTCTGGGTAGGTTTTAGAACTAAGAAGATATCAGATCACTTTCTCTGTTCCAGTCCATTATTAATGAAAAACGAATGCTACTCTTGGAAAAATACATCTAAAGCTATATAATAATTGGAATAAATAAATATTCTTACTCTCATCTGGGCCTTTGTTGGCTTTTATGTTGACTTTTTGGGTCTCACTGGCCATGCTCAGGAGTTAACTCCTGACTCTGCACTCAGGAATCAAGGGGGCTTTGTACAGGATCTAAGAGACAAGTTTGGGGGTGCTGGGGCAGGGTGAGTGCGGTGTGCTTCCCCCCAGATCGTTCTGCCATTCCTGGGGGCTATGCCAGGGCCAGGGAAGGCTGGCAGGAGTCGTGCAGAGCAGTGACCAACCCAGATGGCTAAACAGAGTCCCAGGAGGGCGACCGGCTGCCCAGCAGATAGGGGGTCAGTTCTTTTTTTCTGGAGGGTGGGTTTTGCCCATATCTTACAGTCTTTCTGTAAGTAGTATGCTACCCTCACGGCAGAGCCTGGCAAGCTACCAGTGTCGTATTTGATATGCTAAATACCAGTAACTATTATAGACCTCATTCCCAAGACCTGATGGAATGGTTTGAAGTTCTTTATGTTCCTGGAGCAAGCAGGTGCCCTTGGGCTTTACTTGCATGAGACAGGAGATATGGAGATGTTACTGGGTTACTGGTGCCCGCTCGAGCCAATCGATGATGAATGGGAAGACAGTGATACAGTGATACTCTCATCTGAAAGTACAGTAAGGAAATGCTGAAAATGAAACAAAACTTTCAACTAATACTGTGTTCATTGTCTTTCATAAAACAAGAAATTATGGAGTATAAATATTATTTCTCAAATCCACCCTTGAAAAACATATCCTTTCCTAAATAATATTACTTTCCTCAGGGGCAGACATAAAATGCTAATGAACTGATAAGACAGCATATTGTTTTCCACAGCTCCTAAGAGAGCCACCCAAGAGAAAAGCTGATCTCTTCCCATTTCATCAGTAAATGCACGAGATGAGAGCCTACTACCGAGAGTATACCACCCACTCAGCAGAGCCTGGCAAGCTACCCGTGTCGTATTTGATATGCCAAAAACCAGTAACAATTACAGACCTCATTCTCACGATCTGAACAAATGAGGTTCAGGTCTGAGGCTCTTCTTGTTCCTGGAGCAAAGCAGATGCCCTTTGGCTACACTGGCATGCTACAGGACATATGGAGATGTTACTGGTACTCACTCCAGCAAATTGCTGAACAACGGGAAGACAAGTGATGCATGTGATTGTTCTTCATGAGCGATCAAACATTTAGCCAGCACTTATATAAAGATTGTCCTCTCTTCCTTCTTTTGCAAGTTTTACTTTTGTTTCACTGCTAGTTTTGTGAATTAAATACAAATGCAGATCCACTAGACATCCTCAAAATATAAATATTTAAAGGAACTGCATCAGCAAAAGTCATGTGTGATACAGTACTTATGATTATTATAAACAAGAGAATTTTTAATATATATCATATAAATATTGCACTATGTTTTTAACTGTAAGTCTTTGGGAAATTTACTTTTAATTGTCAATGTTAGATCTTAAGATTCAAAAGCATTTCTTTGTTCAGAAAGATTCATCAAATATGACACTCTCTCTTTGTTGAATTTTCTACTGGTATCTAATATTATTTCTGCTTTGTATTTAACATCTAGCTGCAATGTTATGTAATCAGTATTTTCTTAAAAACTATTTTGGTACAGGTAAGGTGAAGAAGGTTATGTATTTGCTTTTATATTATGTCAGAATATCCATGTCACCAGTTTAAATGTAAAATTAATAAAATATTTTAAGATCTCTAAAAATTAACAAAAATCAATCAATTGCATCTTATATTAGCACTAAAATTGAACATATCATGTTTAGGTATTTTTATTCAAAACAGATAATTGCCTAATTTAAAGAATTTGGTTTCTAAACTATATTGTTTTTGATTAAAGGACTCTAACGTAACGTTAACTTTAAATGTCTAAAATAGGTAACTGCTGACTCTTTTTCACAGCAAAAGAGCAAAGAACAAATCGAAAAGACAACCATAGAATGGAAGAAAACATTTGAAAATATTGTATATTATAAGCATTTAGTGTTATAAATGCATAAATATGAGAGTGAAATATATAAAAATGCAGTTTAAAGTAGGCAAAATGTCTAAAGTCACAGTTTTCCAAAGAAGACATTCAAAGTATTGTCAATAATGAAATAAAGCAATACAATGAAATGACATCCGACTGTAGCGAGTAGGAAATCTTGTCACTTGCAACAATACTGATGAAACTAGAGAGTATCATAATAAACTTCAAGGCAGAGAGACAAATGCTGTATTACACAACCAATGTGTTGAAGCTAAAAAAATAAAGTCAGGCTCACAGAAATAGAGAAAACACTGCGGTTTGGGGATTGGGAGGAGAGGGGGGTATTAAAAAGTGCAAATGGATCAAAGTGAATGATCAAATGGACTTTTGTGGAAGAATGCTGGTACATAGCTAGTACATGTGGTGGGCACTATAAATATACTTTGCACCAGGATGCACAGTTTTTCTTTTTAAAGTTTTGGGCTCATACCCAATAGGGCATAGAGATCACTATTGGTAGTGCTCAGGGAACTATATGGGGTTCCAAGGATCAAATGCAAACTGGGTATATCCAAGCAAGTGTCTTACTTGACGAACTATAAATCTATAAATCTGACCTCCATGCTACGCTTTTCTTATACTTATGGTTTTATCAGTCAGTTGCTCCTCAACAAATCAGAGGAAATAAACACTAAAGTTGCATTATTATGGAATCTTACATTTTTCTAACCATAATGTTAATAAACTTATGTGGTTAATACACAACTTTAAAAAAATACTGAAGTTTTCTAAAGAGTCTGTGCCAAGAGGAAATAATTACTTAAACAAGCGCTATCTTTCAGATTAATTAATCAATCCTTTCACTTAGTTTTCGAGCATAATTAAATCAGATAGCCTTAGAATGGACTGCTTACAAAAGCTGCCTAGAAATTAGGCTTGCCCTCAACAATTCTGTCCATCTTTCAGTTTTGATTAGCAGCCAAAAGTTCTTCATTTTTAATAAAAAATATTTGCCTATATGCTAGTTTGTTGTGCAAAAATTCAAATATCTCCCAGTCCAGTTTTATTTGTCAAAATCTATAAACATTTTTTTCAAAATAATTCAGATGGCTAGAAAACTGAAATTATTAATAATTTTAAAACATTCAATAATCATCAAGAGGACATGTATGTTAAGCAAAGTAATCATCAGCAGACAACCAGTCAATACTTCCACAGAAAACTTGTAGTGCAAACTTCTACAATCAGATACTGTACACCAACACCAAATAGTTTATTAAAAAAAAACCACTCACACAGGACCTCATATTTTCTAGAGTCTATAATAAATCCAAATTTGGAAAAATGTAACATAATCACAACATGAAGATTTTGTGGCAATATGTAGAAAACTCTCAAGTATACAATGACCAAAATAAAAATAAAAATGTGAATTACTAAAATGGTGACAAAGTAAATATTAAACAATATTTTTTCCTGAAGAGATAGAAGAAACAAAACAAAAGAGAACAATCCTAAGAGAAACCTTAAGGTGCTAGCTTGGCAAGCAGAAGTTTCTTGTTGAATCTCAACACTTTTTGACATCGTTGGTGCCATCTAGAAGGACCTTGGAATGTAAAGTCAGTTGTAGACCCTGAGTACCACAGGGTGTGGCCAAACCCTGTACTCACATCCTAAAATAATTGCAACAGGAACAATTCAGAATCTAGAAGCAAATTGTATAAAGGAGATAAAATGTTTACAGCAAAAAAGTTACTAAATTGTTTTCATCAAAAAATAGGCACATAGAAATTTAAGTTATTTGATGCTCATGAATTAGAGTGACAAAATTGTAAAATTGATCTTCCTAACAAAAGAACTCAATAATTTTTAATAAATTCTATATTAAAATAACAATGTATAAAATAAGTTCGGATAGTATTTGTATATACTCATAAATGACTTCAAAAAGTGAAACAATTCCAAGAGAAAAGAATTAAGAGACCTAATTAGCCCTGACCTAAAAACAAAATACTACAAAGCTAAAATATGGTAATGTAATGCATTAAAAGTAGCAATGTTTATCTAAGAAACAAAATTGTAAATGTGAACATTATGTCCACACATAGATGAACAGTTAATGTTCAACTTTAATTTTCAACTTTAATTTTACATCAAGATCAAAGATCTTGATGGAAAATTACTTAAATACATACAAAATAATAGACTGCACTTGTGTCTTATACTATCAACAAAATAAAATTCAAATTGACCAATCAGATTTAAACATGAGATCATATTTTGAATATAAGCAAATGAAGATAATACGTTAGAGATTTTTGACAAAATAAAGAATTGTTTTCTGCATCAAGGGAAGCAAAAAAAGATACAGACGTGATACTATGTCAACTCAAACATTAAAAAAACAAATTTATATTTATTCAAACTATAAAATATACAAAAGATAGTTACATATAGTTATACTGCAGAGAGTAGTTTGTAACTCTAGAAGAAATAGAAAGATTTTGATTAGAGGTACAAAATTCTAGTTATAGAGGATTAGTAAATTCTCTGTTCTACTAGCTTGGAAATATAAAGCTAATGCACTTTATTGTGTACATTTAATGCATTGAGTGAAACCAGTGTGTCTAACCAGACACAGACAAACAGAGAAAAAACCCTGATATATTAATTATTTAATAAATACACAATATTTATATATATATGAAAATATACATTAAAATATTACACTTATCATACAATAGTTTTTAATTGCCAATTGTAACTCAATAAATGATGACATTTCAAATATCAAAGGAAAGAGTATAGGAGGTCATTGAAAAATATTTATATATATATTTTACTTTTTGGTCATACCCTGACAATGCTCAGGGGGTTATTTCTGGCTCTGCTCTTATAAGTTACTCCTGCGGGTGCTCAGGGGGACGATACTGTATGCCAGGGATTAAACCTGGGTCTGATGTATGAAAAGCAAATGCCCTGCCTGCTGTACTATCATTCCAGCCCCTGAAAAACATTTTTCTTTAAACATTTGTCAGTGAGTTAGAAGAACTAGTTTTACACAATATTGCCTTGGTTATAATTCTGAGTCCTGAAATTAAAACAAGCATTTTTTTCTATTTTCTATTTTTTATTTATTTAAATTTATTTTGCTTTACTTTTTGATTCATATCTCTTAGCCTTGTAAAAAAACAGACTTTGAAATATTATCTTGACTTCATTTATCTCTTCTTCCTAAAATTCTTCTTTATTAAGCTACTTGCAGTATAAGCATTTAATTCAGACAGAGAACAACCTTCATTTTTCTAATTAATAGTATGATCACATTAATTTAATGATCATAATACTCGATGTGGCCACATAATCATTTGCCATCTCTTTATATGAATTTATATGATGTATTTTAGTTTTAATGTGAGTCACTATGAAATAATTTATTTAAATGTGTTTATCCAAGCCTAAAATTAGTTCAGGCATCTGATCTCATCTTACTTTACTTTTTCATTTTATTTTTAAATTTCGGGCCACAGCTAGTTGCACTGAAGACTATCTCCTGATTCTTCTTGACTCAGAAATCTCTGTTAGAAATACAAGGGCTGGAACCAGGATTTACCCTGGTGTAAGGCATGATAGGTCAAGTGCCACAACCCTCTAAATCATTAAATTATTTTCATTTGATGAACATTTATTCCACTTTAACAGGAGTATATAAATGTTTCTTTTTTAAGGCAATTTGTATTGTATCTATGGCTAATTATCTAAAACCAGAATGGATTACTATAGAGTAAGAAATAATATGAAATAACATGAAATAAAATCCACATATCAAATGACAAATTATTTCTAATAAAACATAAATGTGTTTTTCCCTTACTCTCAACATGTTTCCTCCATTTAAAAAGTTGTCATGCAATCTTTAGTATCGTGTGATATAAAGCTTGCAAGAATAACCAGGAGAAACCGAACAACGTAAAATACCGATGCAATTTTGTATAATAAAGCCACTGTGAACAAAATAAAGGCAACTTACACATTAGAGAAATTATTTACAAGTTATGCATAAATGGTTCATATCTAATGTGCATCAATAAATACAAAATGCAATACCAAAAATACAATCTGATTTGATAACTGTCAAAAGATCTGAGCATAATTTGTTAAAACATAAGATTGCTAACGGATACATAAAACATTGTGAAACATCAGCAGTCATCAGGAAAATGTAAATGATAATTTCAGCGAGTTTTCAACTGACACTTATAATGGTTATTATAAAAATAGAAAGAACATGTGCTAGTAAATATATGATGAAAGGATCACATTTCTGTGGACTTGATTGGAATTCAAATTGGTTCAGCCCAAGGGGAAAAAAGAATCGTTTTTGCTAAAAAAATTTAGAAATTTAACTGAAACTTAACCCATTATAAATTTAACTAAAACTTAAATAATATATATGAGGGTTTTTGACTTATTTTTCAATATGTCTTGATGTTCATGTATTTTTTGCAGTGTGTCTTGCTGTTCTTATCTTTAGTTTTGTTTGGAACATTTTGCACTTCAGACTGCATGTCTTTTTATCAGATTGGGGGAAATTCTTGACTGCTATTTCTTCAAGAAATACCTTTTTCCTATTTTACTTTCCATTGCTTTGGCATTCCTACAACGTAAATGGCATTACTCTTGATGCCGTCTTAAAAATCTCATATATTTTTTCCTGTTCGGGATTTATTTTCTTTTTTTCCTCTTATTTTTCTGCCTAAGCTTGCAACTTTGAATTAAGTTTTAATTAAAATACTGAATTCCATAGCAGAGCCTCACAAGCTACCTGTGTCGTATTCAATATGCCAGAAACAGTAATAATAATAGACCACATTCCCATGACCTGAAGGGATGGTTTGAGGCTATTCATGTTCCTGTAGTGAGCAGAGGCCCTTGGGCTATACTAACATGCACAGGGACAAATGGAAATGTTACTGGCGCCCACTCAAGCAAATCCATAAACAACAGGAAGACAAGTGACAAGTGAAGTGATTCCATAGCTCACTGATTTCTGTTTTTATCCTAATTTCTTATTTTATCAGTCTTTGTTGAAGTTTTCTTGTATTGATTGCCTTAATTCAACAAGCATTATTGCCATTGTTACTTCCAAACATTCTTTAAGGAATTCAGAATCCTCAGATATACATTGCACCATCTCAGATATTTTTTCTTCATCAATAAAGGGAATCTCTCCTTTTCATTACGATGGTTCTATGTGATGTTCCAGGGTGAAAACTGGGGTTACACTCACTAATTATAGGCAGACTGTGATTGCGAGTTTGTGTCAATCCAGACAAATTCTGGGGACTTGGAGCCTAGATGATTCAATAGGGAGAAAATATATGAAATTTTTATTTGTCCACCACATAATGTACACCAAAATTTGAATTAAAAATAGATAATGCCTGTGACTGAATGCCCTAAAAAGATCATTGGGAAATACAACATTCTCCCCAGGAAAGAATCCATGCTATAAAAAAGGTAAATGAAATCCAGGAATCTAAATCACTTCATCAATTGATATCCTGTTTTTCGTCAATTTGCTCAAGTGGGCACCAGTAAAGTTTCCATCTATCCCTGTCATATGCCAGTGTAGCCCTGTCATCTGCTTACTCTAAGAATATGAAGAGCCTAAAACAATTCGTTCAGGGTCTTGATGAAGAAGTCTGACCATTTTGTAGGTGAGGTGCCACGTGATCTTTTGACCTCCCATGGGATCCAGTCGGTAACGGCTCTAATCCAGGGGTTGTCTCCAAGTCGCATTACATGTCCAGCCCATCTGATTTTTAGACGCCTTGGCAAACCACAGCGTCCCAGATTCTCCATCATCCATGGAGGTTGTAACTCTAGATTCCTTTTCTCACTTGAGTGAGGCGTGATATACCAAGAAAATCTCTTTCAATTCCTCTTTGAGAGACGCAAATAGTGTTCTCATCCTGCAGGGAGAAAGGTGAAGTCGAAGAGATGAGCCTGGAGCGGAGGTTCTTTGTCCTTTTAACTATTTCTTCGATGCCTTTGAAGGGGTTCCTACGCTGCTCTCTTCCTCCTAGCAGTTCAAGTTTTTAGGTCATTCGTCATGTTGAGTTCACGACCTAGGTACATAACTGCTTCATTCAGAGTTGTTTGTTCCTTTGAGAGTGAATGCAGCGTCTGAAACTAGTTCATTTTTCACGAACACTTTTGTTGAGATTCAGCTATAAACCTACCTTTCCACGTTCACAGTTGAAGTCAGTCAGCATTTGTGCCTCTTAGCTAATGTTTGTGTTATTAGAATGATGTCATCATTCTGGGAAAAGCATTCACAACACCCGCCTATCCTTCTCCAACTATAAGACCAAAATGACTGCCTCTGATGTTCTGATGGATCCATCACATCTTCCAGAAAGGCAATGGAGAAGATTATCCATGACTTCTACTCAGATCTCTTTGATAGCAACGTCCACCTGTCCACATACCAAATTCCACAGGATGGATATGTCGTTCCCAATGCTCTCCCTTCGAAAATCCGACATGTCATTTCATCGATAAAGAAGAGAACTGCACCTGGCCCAAAAGTCAGACCCAAGAACCTAAGAATCTGCCATCAGTACTCATCAATAGGCTGGCTCGGCTCTTCACACCCTAGCTGTCTGAATGTAAAGTTCCCTCCCAATGGAAAACCAGCAGGACAGCTCTACTGTTCAAGAAGGGAGACACTCACGACATTGGCAACTATCGACTGAGCTGCCTGTTGTCCATCATCTACAAGCTGTTCACTCAAGTCATCCTGAACAGGATTGGCAGAAGATTAGATGAAGGACAACCATGCAAGCAAGCTGGCTTCCAAAAGATTCAGCACAATTGACATATCCATATGGTAACCAGGCTCATTGAGGATTTTAGGGAGTTCAAGATGCCACTCTGTCTAAAGTCATTGATTTAAAGAAAGTCTATGATTCTGTTGAGACTAAAGCGGTCCTCGAAGTCCTAGCCAAACAGGGTGTTCAAACACAATACATCAAGATCCTTTGTGAGCTGTATTACGGATTCACCACCAGGATCTCACCATTCTATAAGGAATTTATCATTGATGTCAAAAGAGGGGTTTGGCAGGGTGATACCATTTCACCAAAACTCCAGCACCACCCTTGTCATGAAACAATTTGAATGGGAAGGAATGGGAGTGAAGACAGAAGGTGGCAACTACACCAGGAATCTAAATACAAAAGCCTATTTATTTTGAGATAGGAGAAGAACAGAGACTGTGCTTCAAGAGATCTCTAAGATGCTACTTTTTGGAACTTTGCCAATGGGAAATGGGAGGCTAAACATAAGCCCACACCTCATTACAATTAGACTCTCGTTACCCCCAGAAAGGAAGAGATTACACCTAGCCAGAATGAATTCATTGTTAGTACTAGTGACAGGTTCCTCATCAGTGGTCTCCTTAAACGTATTCCTTGTAATTAGTCTCTTGAAGGGAAACTCTTGAGGTGAACTTTGCCAAACGGAAGGAATAGGAGATTCAGCGACATGTACTTACCCCTAGTTAAACGAAGCCGTTCCTTTAAGTCCCATATGAATCTTAGTAGGAAGTACTAAGTAAATACCTATAGTAAAAGGCCTATGATTGAGTCACAATTTATTTTTATGCCCACACCCTTTCAAAATAACGAGTCATCCTGAACATCTTTCAGAAAATTTGTATGGTAAATTGAGGGCCACCAGGCACTGGCAGAATTTTTTTTCTGGAGCATTAATGATTTTGAATATTGGTTTGCAATCCAGTCTTACTCAAACTAAAGTCCAGGTTCACCCACGTACTATCTCAACACACTTCTAAACAATCTAACACATTATCTAAACACATGTTTGCTTGCTCCTTGCATGGATATAAACAAAAACAAATTTTCTAGTATCACTGTAGGAACATTTGGTTTTAAAAGCTATTTTGACACTTCTATTGAAATCAACTATGCCGTGATCTTCTGAACATTAGCACTAAAGAATCAAAAGACTTCAGTGACTGTAAATTTTAGGATTCAGCTCAGGTTTTCGAAACTCTGGTGCCAAAGGTTACCACAGACACGCCTGGTGTCAAGTGATTTCTGACAGACTGAATTATTTTGTATTACTTTTTTTTTTTTTTTTTTTTGGTTTTTGGGTCACACCCGGCAATGCTCAGGGGTTACTCCTGGCTCTGCACTCAGGAATCACTCCTGGCGGTGCTCAGGGGACCATATGGGATGCCGGGGATCGAACCTGGGCTGGCACAGGCCGGCCGCATGCAAGGCAAACGCCCTACCCGCTGGGCTATCACTCCGGCCCCCAGAATTATTTTATATTTTAAAATATTTTGTATAATCATATTTAATTTTATATGAAGCCTTTAAGAAAACAATACAAAATAAGGGCATTAGAAGTGTTTATACTAAAAGCAAGAGTTGCAAGAATGAAATGTTAAAAATTTCAGGAAAATCTATGTTGTAAAGTAGACCTGATTTTGCATAACATAAAGTGTTTTCTATTGGTGAATTAAGTATAAAAACTAGTTTGAAACTTAATTTGATTATATTAATTAGGCTTATAGAGCAATTTGAATTTTAAATACAATTTTATAAATTATTTATTATGTCCAGTCACATAAAAATCACTCCAATTTTTAGCAAAATCAAATGTATTATATAATACTAAATACACAAAATATTAAAAAATGGACTCTGCTCTAATTTCATGAGAAGAAATTCATTTATACAAAGGAAAATTCTTTAACATTTTAATCAAAATATACCAAATAATTAAAAGTGATAATATAGGGTCCAGAGGGCTAATACCTTGGAAGAAGTTACTTGCTTTATAGGAGGCAGACCAGAGTGCAATCCCCAGCACCTCATATAATCCCTTGAGCACTGAAAGGATTGACTCTAGAATGCAGAGCCAAAAGTATGCCTTGGGTACTGTAAGATGCACATCTCTCCCCCAAACGTGGTAAAATATACTGGGAAGGAGTAAAGAAAGTTTGTTTGTTTAGTAAGGCAGTCTAGTGGGTAAGGTGTTTGCCTTGCATAGGGTCAACCTGGGTTTGTTCAGCTGCATTGTTTATGCCTTCCCTGAGCACCACCATATTGATCCCTGAGCAGAGAGTCAGGTGAAAAGCTTGAGCACAGCTGGGTGTAGTCTACTAAATCAAAACAAAAGATTTAGGATCCAAACATGTTTTAATGAGTTGTGAATTTTAATCTCATAGGGAAAATTAGATTACACTTAAACCAAGAGCCCATTCTATTTATTTTAATGTTTGAAATGAAAAGGAGATCAATGAGTAAAATCCTATATAACGTTGTTTTTACTAGCACGTTTTCTTTATCCTGTCAATTAATCTAATACCTTTCATTAGCTTGAGTTCTAAAACAGATAAAAATTCTCTTTTATTAGACTGCCTAGAAATTTGAAGGGTTGAAGGCCTTGCAAGGGATCAAGCATATTGAAATTCTACCCATAAATTCCATTGAAGTTCCTTCCTCAACTTGAAGCAATATTGTTTATACCTTTTACATTTCAACAACTCTTAGTTTATCTCTTCTAAAAATAACATATATTATATAATATTATAGTAAAATAGCTGCAAATACGGCAACCTGGTATATGTATCATGTACCAATATCTTCTTTTAATAATTAAACCAATAGCTTATTTTTTTGGTAGATTTTTGTTTATATAAAAACCTTTTTTTTCTGTAAATCCAATTTACTAAAAATTATTCTTTGTTTTCTTTTGACTGAAGTTTGATACACAAAATAAATATTTAATGTTATAGTCCTAAATTCATTTTTTAAATGTAGCTGTTTTATAACTTTATTACTAATACAGCTATATTTTATATATTTAACAAAAAGTTTGGAAAAAAAAAACCCCATGGCGCTCGCCGGCCCTGCGCTCTGGCTCCTTCCTGTCTCTCTGCTTCTGCCTCTGGATGTTTCCCGGCAGCGTCCGGGCTCTCTGCCAACTACTGTGTTATATCAGGAAGTTGCATTTGAAGACCACAACTCCGGGTGGGACAGTTTTTTCCAAGGCTACAAACCTCAAGCCCATGTCTTGGATCTTCATTTGCTCCCAGTGATCCCAGTGATCCCAGTGATCTTCCTGTACCGCAACATTTAGAGTGACAGAGATTTTGCTATGCAGCTCGGAGAGTATGGTCTCCTTCATCATCTGTTCCTTTGGGGTGCCATTTTCATCTCCTGCTGCTCGGCTTGAACTTGAAGACTTTGAATCCTTCCAGCAGACGCTCTAGGAGATGTTGAGAGCTCAAGTAATGTAGAGTCCCCTGTACTTTATACCTTTATACACCCTACCCCACCCTTTCTTTTTGTGCCTTTTCCCTCCTGGGTGCTATTGGTGCTATTCGAATTTTTGTTCGAATATTATGTAATATTATATTACGTAATATTCGAACAAAAATTTATCCCGAAGGACATTTGGGGACCTGGGGCATGTGGTTCAGTGCAGAGATAGTTGAGGTCGGCAACTAAAGTGTGAAACCCCTGGAGAATACCACAACTCAGTGTGTCAGCACCACAACAAATGTGTGATCCCTTTATCAAAACGATACCAAAAGGAAGAGAAGATGGAGAAAAGAAGGCCATTTCCATCTTCTTTGGATTATGTCTCTGCATCATGACCATGTTGTAGGGGATGCTGTAACCAGCAAAACCTGGTGTGAGTCTGTGGAACCTGATGATCCCATGTTCTTATCAAGCCTTACCACCTTAAAACTCAACAACATGGGAAGCTGAAAGTGACACTGTTGCCCAGGGACTCCCTAGGCTTCATCACTGGCCCCAGAAAGCCCATCACCCTCCTCATGTCCTCCCCAGGGCATTTAGAGCATATCCACAGAAGAGTTTAAAAGATTCTAAACGTCAGAGAGAAAGGACCAGTGGTCATATATACTCTATCTAGGACTTGCAGACATGGGGCAGAGCTTCTACTAGCTCTCCCCCGTGACCAGCCGCTCACGAGGCACCGGGAGGGATGGTGGGTTCTAGCCCTGGCCCACCACCCCAGCAGAACCTCGCAACAAGCCAGACGACCCCCACTCCATGAGGGCCTCCATTTTCCACATCCGGACTTCTCTCTCGTCAGACCTCCACCCAGCAGACCAGCCTATCAGCGCCTGGCTCATCGAGTTCCACCCTGCAGCAGTCTTTCTTAAATCTGGCTCAGGTATGCCGGTCCAGAGACTTGCAGACATGGGGCAGAGCAGCTACTGGCTCTCCCGTGACCAGAGGCTCACAAGGCGCCAGGGAGGGATAGTGGGTTCTAGCCCTGGCCCACCACCCCAGCAGAGCCTCCATAACAAGCCAGACAACCCCCCACTCCATGAGGGCCTCCATTTTCCACATCCAGACTTCTCTCTCTCGTCAGACCTCCACCCAGCAGACCAACCTATCAGCGCCCGGCTCGAGTGGCCGCAAGCGTCCACTCGGTTCATCAATAAATGCTGGACTTAGAGATGCCTACAAGAATATGCTACCTGCACAGCAGAGCCTGGCAAGCTACCCGTGTTGTATTTGTTATATATGCCAAATACCAGTAACAATTATAGACCTCATACCGGAATGGATTGAGGCTCTTTATGTTCCTGGAGCAAGCAGATGCCTTGGGCTCTACTAGCATGAGACAGGACATATGGAGATGTTACTGGGGCCCGCTCGAGCAAATCGATGATGAACGGGAAGACAGTGATACAGTGATACAGTGAACAAAAAGTTTATTCTTACATTTATATTTACATTCCTTTAGCTGTTCAGGTCTTTTGTTTCTTTGTTTAGTAAGGCACTCAAGTTCACCCTTCATTTATTTGTTTGTTTGTTTATCTATTTATCTATTTATTTTGTCTGGAAGGGAAACATTTAACTAGCAACATATTCTCCTTAAATATATATATATAGTATTTAGTATTTACCCCCAAAATGTCCAAATAAATATTTTATTTATTTATTTTATTTATTTTTTTTCTTAAATTTTATTATACCACCATGAGATATGCAATTACAAATATATTTATGATTGTATTTCAGTCTTACAATGTTCCAACACCCATCCATCTTCCCACCAGTGCACATTTCCCACCACCAATGCCTCAGATTTATCTCCCTCTCACACCATGCCTCTATAACAGGCATTTTTCCTTTTCTCTCTCTCTTCCTCTCTCTCTCTCTCACTCTCTTCTGTCCCTCTCTTTTTCCCTTCTCTTACATATTGATTGAAATATATACATTTATGGGTTATCATTCATATCCCTTTGACTGCATTAAATGTTCAGTTCTAGTCTAGTGTTACCATTTCCAACAATTATTAGCACACTGGTCTCTTTTTCTATCTTATCTAACCTTTGACTTCCACAAACTTGTGATAGACTCCAATCATTCACAAGACCTCCTGGTCCATGCTTTGCCTGGCTTTATTTACTATTTTCATACTTTTTTTTAATCTCCCACAAATTAATGCAGTCACTCTATATCTGTCCTTTTCCTTCTGATTAATTTCAGTCACATGATATTCTCCATGTCCATCTATTTGTAAGCAAATTTCATGACTTGGTTTTTTACCTAACAGCTGCATAGTATTCCTTTGTGTAGATGTACTAAACTTTCTTTATCCAGTCATCTATTCTCAGGCACTCAGATTGTTTTCAGATTCTGGTTATTGTAAACAGTGCTGCTATGAACATAGCAGTGCAAATGGTGTTTCTCAGTGTGTTTTTTGCCTCCCAAGGTGTATTCCCAGGAGTGTTATTGCTCTGTGAAATGGGAGCTCAATTTCTAAGTTTTTTTGGAGAAATGTCCATATTGTTTTCCAAAAGGCTGTACCAGTTGACATTCTCACCAACAATAAATAAGTACAAGTCCCTTTCTTGCAACATCTGTGCCAGCACTGGTTGCTCTTGCTCTCTTGGATGAGTGTCTGTCTTTATGGTATGTGATGATATATCATTGTGTTTTTGATTTGCATATCCCTGAGCAATAGTGAATTTTTTCCTATGCGCTTTGGCTACTTGAATTTCTTCTTTTAAAAAAATATTTTATTATACCACCATGGATATACAATTACAAAGATGTCCATGTTTGGGTTTCGGTCATACTGTGTTTCAGCACCCGTCCCCCATCAGTGCTCATTTGCCACCACCAATGTCCCCGATTCCCTCTCCCTTCTCCTAGTCTGCCTTTATGGCAGGTTCTTTATTTCTCTCTCTCTCTCTCTCTCTCTCTATCTATCTATCTATCTATCTATCTATCTATCTATCTATCTATCTGTCTGTCTGTCTGTCTGTCTGTATCTGTCTATCTGTCTGTCTGTCTGTCTGTCTATCTATCTCTATATCTGCCTTCTCTTACACATTGTGGACCTCAGCATATACATTTAGAGATTATCTGGTGTATCTTTTGCCTATATTCAATGCTCAGTTCTAGGCTGGTATTAACATTTTTGATCATTAGCACACTGTTCCTTTCTCTGAAGGTCTATTCATTCTTTCTCCCAAATTTTTGATTGGATTGGCTATTTTCTTCATGTTAAGTTTGACCAGTAACTTTTGTATCTCAGATATTAACCCCTTATCAGGTGGGCATTGGGTGACTATTCTTTCCCACTCCATTGTCTGTTTGGTATCTTGGTCACCATTTCTTTTGAGGTGCAGAAGGTTTTTTGTTTCATATAATCCCTTATGGTCATATTTGCTTCCACTTTCTTTGTTAGTGGCCCTAAACAATTTATTAAAGAGGCTTTCTTTTGCTCAATTGTGTAAGCTTGTCTTCTTTACAAGATATAAGATTATTCCTTTATATGTGTTTATTTTTGAGGTGACTCTATCATTTTGGATTGTGCACATACCTTTGTGCCAATGTCATTATGTTTTTAATAGCATAGCTTGAATAAAATATATATGTTGCGTCTATTTAAAAAACATTTTTGTGCCTGAGGTAAGAGCTGTATACCTAGCCATATTGTGGACATACTCCCGACTTGGGTAAACTTGGGTAAACTTGGGGAGCATTCCTTGCCAGTTCGGTGACTATATGGAGTGTCGGGGATTGATTTTAGCTCAGCCAAGTGCAAAACAAGTGTTCTCACTGTAGAATGTCTCTGTCCCCAGTTTAAATATTTTTTTCTGACGGGCTTAAACTACTTGGGATTATTTGTGGTTCTATATATCTTGGAATTATTCTATTTCATTGAAATATGCCATAGGTGTTTAGACTTGCATTTCACTGAATTCATAGACTGCTTTATGTAAGGACATTTCAGTAAATTTTATCTTGCTAATATAAAAGCATGAAGGATTTTTTATTTGTATATTTTACTATTATGCTAATGTCTTATAGTTTTCAATGCATAGATCTTATACATCCTTTAGTTACTTGTATTTTTTGATCTTTTATAGCAATTGTATATGGGATTGCTTTCTTATTTCTATTTCAAATCATTGAGTAAAGTCAAGCAAATGATTATAATTATTTTCAAGCATCATGAAATTTGTCAATTATTTCAAGTTCCACTTAAGTGACATCTTACAAATGGTGATATTTTTACTTTGTTTACATTTTAATTTATTGTAAATATCTCTACATAATTGCCACTGTAGTATAATGGCAAGGCTATGTTGATAAGAAGTGGTAACAGTGGACATCCAGGTCTAGTTCTAGATCCTAAGGAAAAAATTTTAGTTTTCACCACAATATGAAGTTGTCCATGTGTTTCTTATATGTGTCTTTATTATTTCAAGATATTTTTCTTACATTCCAAATATTTTTAGGACTTCTATCACAGGTTGAATATTGAGTTTTTCAAACACTGTTTCAGGGTTCTTTATACTTAAAGCTCATTGAAGATAATGCTTATTTATAACTAGGATTGGGATATTTACAATACTTATCAAATTTGAGATAAATTTTAAGAATACTGGTAGCACAAAGCTTCATGTTTATAAGAGCGTGAGTAATAAATACACACTAATAAGATACAATTTTAACAGATATGTAAGTTTATATATAATATGTATGAACATATCATAACATGTGAAACCACATGATGAATATAATTATATTTTTAATTTAATTTGGTGGGAGACTTAGGCTCTTTTGTATGCTCTAAGTTCAGACCAGAGCTAGAGTTTGTTCATTATATTGGAGTGCTGTGGAAGAGCTTTTGTACTATTAAAAGCCTTTTTGGAGTTGCACCGAACTCGTGAGTTTTCATCTGTTCCCCGGCGTCCTCGGAGCAGAGCCTTGCAACAAGCCAGACGACCCCCCACTCCATGAGGGCCTCCATTTTCCACATCCGGACTTCTCTCTCGTCAGACCTCCACCCAGCAGACCAGCCTATCAGCGCCCAGCTCATTGAGTTCCACCCTGCAGCAGTCTTTCTTAAATCTGGCTCAGGTATGCCGGTCCAGAGACTTGCAGACATGGGGCAGAGCTGCTACTGGCTCTCCCTGTGACCAGCTGCTCACGAGGCGCCCGGGACAGATGGTGGGTTCTAGCCCTGGCCCACCACCCCAGCAGAGCCTCGCAACAAGCCAGACGACCCCCCCACTCCATGAGGGCCTCCATTTTCCACATCCGGACTTCTCTCTTGTCAGACCTCTACCCAGCAGACCAGCCTATCAGCGCCCGGCTCGCGCGGTCGCTGGCGGCTGCGCAGTTCATCAATAAATGCTGGACTTAGAGATGCCTACAAGAGTATGCTACCTGCACGGCAGAGCCTGGCAAGCTACCCGTGTTGTATTTGATATATATGCCAAATACCAGTAACAATTATAGACTCATTCAGGAATGGATTGAGGCTCTTTATGATCCTGGAGCAAGAAGATGCCTTGGGCTCTACTAGCATGAGACAGGACATATGGAGATGTTACTGGGGCCCGCTCGAGCAAATCGATGATGAACGGGAAGACAGTGATACAGTGAGACAGTGAATTTAAAAAGTAGTTTCAATATGCAATTGTTGCAGGAAGTAATTTAACTCTGGATTTCCTTTAATAACATATAAAATGAGAAAACTGATAGTTTAATTGTTCTTCACACTAAAATGCAGATGTACATATTCTTACTTGATTTTAATTAAAGACATTTTCAATTTCATATGGTTGCTGTATTTATTCTTAGAGATATTACTTTGTAGAAAGAGAGGGATACTTCTTTTGTTTGGTGAATCAAAGGGATTCAAAAGGTGGGGGAAAAGAAAGTATATGTTTATGGAGAACACAAGATTCAAAGATCAAGCAAGATTTCAAAGAGACATAGAAACAAACAGAAGAAATAAATGTTAAAGAGGGGAACATGGGCTTATTGAATAAACAAGAGAAAGATTTCTTATGATAATGCAATATAGTTAGAAGTGATATGTAAATCAATGTTTATGTTATTAGTTTCATCTTGATAAAATCATATAATTACAAGAGGAAATATTTCATTACTTGCTTTATTAAATTATCAACAAGGATCACTTGATAGCATTTAATTAAATAAAATACATGAAATAATTATTTTTAAGTATACTTTCTTCAGAATTTCTAATCAATAATGTGCTGCTAAACATGTCACTTAATACAGATGACAATATGATAAACTTAAGAGCAACTCGTTATTTCACAATCTCATTCTTCATCAGGATGTATAATACATATGGAAAAAATTAGTGAAATTAAGTTATTATGAAGTTTGAAGATAGGAAAAATCCAAACAGTTGATATGAAACATCTATTTTGTGTCATTGATTGCTATATTTTCAAAATTATTTTGGTAAAAGCATTCATAATGAAAATGCATTCATAATGAGCTACCTCCAATTAGTTAAACTTACAAAGATTTGAATGAGAATATATTACTGAAAGAACTTGAATAATAAGATTTGTTTACACTTGAGTTAAGGAAATATATACAAAATAACAATGAGAAGAAAAATTCATTATATGAAAGGACAAATACAAAGTTTGCTAGTCCCTGAAACTTATGCTTTAGAAAAATAGAATGTTAGTCTTTTTAACTTAATTAAATTGAATTCTTTAATCCTGATTAATGACAAGGCAGCTGATTATAACAAAAATAATTTCTCATAAAGTTAGCTACATTAAAACTAGGAGTATCTTGTTATACAAATATGTGCTCAAGGATTTTCATAAACATAACTTGCAAATTACTTTACCATTGTTTATTTTCATATTGAAAATAACGTTTTCACATTAAAAATTGGGTTCTTTATAACTTAGCAATTACACAGCTGTTCATTTCAAAGAATCGCTTCTACATACTTACCGTACAAAATGCAAAGGAATGCCTATAGCAATACCCATTTTTTTGTTGTTGTTGTTGTTTGGGACTACACCTGGTTTTAGTCAGAACTTATTCCTGGTTCTGTGCTCAGGGCCCTCTCCTGCTGGAGTTCTGGAGATCACATGAGCGATAACCCTGGGTTAGCTGTGTGCAAGGCAAACACCACTTGCTATAAAATCACTCCGCCCATTTCTAGGCCACAAATTATCAATTAAAATATTGGTACATAGAAGCAGAGAAATTTAGCAAGAAATTTAGTCGTTCTTAGGACATGTGTTATTTCTTCAGGATGTAATACTGATAAACTCAGTAGAATAATATAAACACCAAGTTTCAAGTGAATATAGTCTATAGCTCTATTCTATCAAAGTGCCATAAGCCTAAAGTACTTAATTTTTCATTTTTGGAATATAAATATATGTAGTATATAGTAAATATCAATAATGTGCTGATAAATAATGTGCTGCTAAACATGTTACTTAATAATACAGATGACAATATAATAAACTTAAGAGCACCTGGTTATTTCACAATCTCATTATTCATTGAGATGTATAATACACATGGAAAAATATGCAATATCAAGTAATGGTGCAGTATCAAGTAATATAAAGTATCTGAAGAGGCAAAAAAATTAGATTAAATGATGAATTATCTATTTCATATATGACTAAATATGTCTTTAATACATTATGACATAAGTATTCAAAGATAATTAGCATCTTAAAATTTTATATAATGTAACATCTTTGAGTGCCCACGCGGCAGAACCTGGCAAGCTAACCAAGTAGTATTTGATATGCCAAAACCAGTAATAATAATAGACCTCATTCCCATAACCTGAAGTGAATGGTTTGAGACTCCTCATTTTCCTGGAGCGAGCAAAGGCCTCTGAGCTATACTAGCACGCGTACATGGACAAATGGCAATGTTACTTCACCTGCTCAAGAAAATTGATGAACAACGGGAAGACAAGTGATACAAGTGAAGTAATACTTATTAAGAAATATTTTCTTATTAAGAAAATATTAAATACTGGTATATAATGACTTCAATTTTTTGCTTTTGTTTTTTGGGTCACACCTGGTGATGCTCAGGGATTACCCCTGGCTCTTCGAAAAGGAATTACTCCTGGCCGTGCTCGGGAACCACATGGAATGCCGAGGATCGAACCCAGGTTGGCCACATGCAAGGCCCTGCCCACTGTGCAAATCTCTACAGCCAAACTCAATATTTAATGAAAAATCATTAAAATAATTAATTAAAATCATTAAATTATCTTAATATCATTAAGATATTTATTTAAAAAAATTAGGTCTCTAGTGAGAACGTTTTATACCATATAGCTCAGCAAATCTAGCAAGATTATATGCTTTTTCTTCACTGTCATTATTTTGGGGCACATTCTGCTATACTCAGGGCTAACTTCTGCTATGCTCTCAAGGATCACTGAGGGTTTCATATGTGTTCCTGTGCTAGAACTTGTGTAAACCCGACCAAATTACCTGCTGAACTATCATTCTGAGCATGAACAAATCTATGTCAAGATTTAATATTTTATTTTGATTGGGAAGTTTAAAGTGGGAAATGTGGGGCCGGAGCGATAGCCCAGTAGGTAAGGGGTTTTCCTTGCACGCGGCCGGCCTATGCCGGCCGGGTTTGATCCCCGGTATCCCATATGGTCCCTCGAGCACCGCCAGGAGTAATTCCTGAGTGCAGAGCCAGGAGTAACCCCTGACCATCGTCGGGTGTGACCCAAAAAAGCAAAAAAAAAAAAATAAAGTTGGAAATGTCAGAAAACAAAAAATTATTTCAGTCCAGCAGTGCACCATTTGTAGTTTTTTTTTTTTTCCAAAACAACTGTAGGAACAAAACTCGTGGTTGATCACAATGTATGATACTCATTTGTAAGACTAGTAGGATCCTACTGTACTAGGGCTATTCAAATATCAGTATTCACTTGATCACTTGAACCCCGTTATTCATCGATTTGCTCGAGCAGGTGCCAGTAACATTTCCATTGGACCCTATCACGTGCCATGTAGCCTAATGGCATCTGGTTGATTCAGGAATATGAAGAGCCTCAAACCAATCCTTCAGGGTTTTTACAAGGAATCTGATCATCTTGTAGCTGGGCAGCCACATGATCTTTTGACATCCCGAGGGATCCAGTCGGTAGAGGCTCTCGTCCAGCGGTTGTCTCCAAATCGCATTACATGTCCAGCCCATCTGATTTTCAATGCCTTGGCAAACAAGACAGCTTCCCAGATTCTGGAACAGCGATGGAGGTCAGAACTCCGATTCCTTCTCTCACTTGAGTGAGGAGTGATATTCCAAGCATAGCTCTTTCGAGTCCTCTATGGGGAGACCCAAATAGCATTCTCATCCTGCTTTCGTAGGGCCCAGGTCTCTGAGGCATATGTTAATGCAAGGAGAACAGTGGAGTCAAAGAGATGTGCCAAGAGTTGGAGGTTCTTTGTCCTTTTAGCTATTTCTTCGATGCCTTTGAAGGCATTCCATGCCACTCTCTTCCTCCTGTGCAGCTCAGGTTGTAGGTTGTTTATCATGTTGATTTCTCGACCTAGGAACACATAACTGCTGCATTCAGAGATGTTTGTTCCATTGAGAGTGAATGGGGCCTCAAGAACTAGTTCGTTTTTCATGAACATAGTTTTCTTCAGACTCAGCTGTAGACCTATCTTTCCATATTCTTGGTCAAAGTCAGGGAGCATTTGTGCCTCTTGGCTAATGTTTGGTGTTATTAGAATGATATCATCAGCGACAGCCATGAACATGGCCATCAACATTGATTCATTTGAATGCCTAACAAACCTAATAGGATGATTACACTTGAAGAGATGTGGCCCACTGCCAGCAATTTCTATCTTAAATGTCTACGCACCAACATCCACATACAAAGAAGTTGAAATTGAGAACTTCTACATGGAATTGGAGGAGTTCTATAAAAAAAGATCACACCTTCTACAAGATCATAGTCAGTGATTTTAATGCCAAGATAGGACCAAGAAGATCAGCTGAAGAACTCCACATCAAGACCTATGGCCTAGAATGGAACAAACAGGGTGAGAGACTATCTGAGTTCATCATGTCCACCAAGACCATTCATGGGAACTCACAGTTCCAGAAGGCTGAAGCAAAACGGTGGACATGGGAATCTCCTGGCGGACAGTTCCACAATGAAATTGACCACATCATCTTCAATCGAAGGTTTTGCATGACCGATGTCACTGTCGTCCCCAAATTACAAACAGGATCTGACCACCTTCTCCTTCGTGCAAAATTCTCCTTCGTGCAACGGGGAAAAAAGGCTGCAAAGTTTAAGAAGAGAACTCCCAGAATGACCACCAAATGGGAACTCTTTGGCACCATTGCAGCAACATGGGAAGATACCATCATTGATGACATCGATGAAGAATAAAACTGACTGATTCAGCACCTCCATGATTGTGTGAAGAATGCCGAGAGAGAAAGACACAAAAGGACTCTTGTCTTCAGAAACGCTTGAGCTCATTCGCCAACGTGGCAAGGCGCGAGCCTCAGGAGACCAAATGCTAACGTCCAAGCTTGCTAAACAGTGCAGAGAAGCTATGAAAGAAGACCTCAAGACAGAAGACCTCAAGACAGAAATACTGGAAAATGCAGCAGAAACCGGGAAAAGCATTCGCACTGCCCGCGTGTCCTTCGCCAACTATAAGACCAAAATGATTGCCCTCTGATGCCCTGATGGATCTATCACATCTTCCAGAAAGGCAATGGAGAAGATTATCCAGGACTTCTACTCAAATCTCTTTGATAGCCACATCCACCTGCCCACAAACCAAATTCCATCGGATAGATATGTCATTCCCAACGTTCTCCCTTCTGAAATCCGACATGCCATCTCATCAGTAAAGAAGGGAACAGCACCAGGCCCAGACAAAGTCAGACCTGAACACCTGAAGAATCTGCCATCAGTACTCATCAATACACTAGCTCGGCTCTTCACACGCTGCCTGTCCGAATGCAAGGTGCCCTCCCAATGGAAAACCAGCAGGACAGTTCTACTGTTCAAGAAGGGAGACATTCACGACATCAGCAACTATCACCCCATCTGCCTGTTGTCCGTCATCTACAAGCTGTTTACACGAGTCGTCCTGAACAGGATTAGCAGAACACTAGATGAAGGACAACCATGTGAGCAAGCAGGCTTCCGGAAAGGATGCAACACAGTCAACCATATCCACACAGTAACCAAGCTCATTGAGGTTTGTAGGGAGTACAAGATGCCGCTCTGTCTCACGTTCATTGATGTACAGAAAGCCTTTGATTCTGTAAAGACTGAAGCAGTCATCGAAGCCCTAGCCAAACAGGGTGTTCAAACTCAATACATCAAGATCCTTCGTGAGCTGTATTACGGATTCACCACCAGGATCTCACCATTCTACAAAGAAGTGATCATTGATGTCAAAAGAGGGGTTCGACAGGGTGATACCATTTGACCAAAACTCTTCAGCTGCACCCTAGAGAACATCATGCAACAATTAGAATGGGAAGGAATGGGAGTGAAGATAGATGGTCGGCAACTACACCACCTCCGCTTCGCTGATGACATCGTTCTAATAACACCAAACATTAGCCAAGCGGCACATATGCTGGCTGACTTTGACCGACAATGTGGAAAGATAGGTCTACAGCTGAATCTAAAGAAAACAATGTTTATGAAGAATGAACTAGTTCCAGAGGCCCTATTCACTCTCAATGGAACAAACATCTCTGAATTCAGCAGTTATGTGTACCTAGGTCGAGAAATCAACATGATGAATGACCTAAAACCTGAGCTGCGCAGGAGGAAGAGAGTGGCATGGAATGCCTTCAAAGGCATTGAAGAAATAGCTAAAAAGGACAAAGAACCTCCGGCTCCGGGCACACCCTCTTTGACTCTACCATTCTCCCTGCATTAACTTATGCCTCAGAGAACTGGGCCCTACATAGCAGGATGAGAATGCTATTCGGGTCCCCCAGAGAGGACTCGAAAGAGCTATGCTTGGAATATCACTCCTCACTCAAGTGAGAGAAGGAATCCGGAGTTCTGACCTCCATCACTCTTCCAGAATCAGGGAGGCTGTCTCGTTTACCAAGGCATGAAAAATCAGATGGGCTGGACATGTAATGCAATTTGGAGACAACCACTGGACTAGAGCCATTACCTACTGGATCCCCACGGGATGTCAAAAGATCATGTGGCCGCCCACCTACAAGATGGTCAGATTTCCTTGTCAAGACCCTGAAGGAACAGTTGGAGGCTCTTCATATTCCTGAATCAACCAGATGCCATTGGGCTACATTGGCACATGATAGGGTCCAATAGAAATGTTAGTGGCGCCGCGCCTAGCAAATCGATGAATAACTGGATTCAAGTGATCAAGTGATCAAGTGATCATCAGCGAAGCGGAGATGGTGTAGTTGCCTACCATCTATCTTCACTCCCATTCCTTCCCATTCTAATTGTCGCATGATGTTCTCGAGGGTGGCGTTGAAGAGTTTTGGTGAAATAGTATCACCCTGTTGAACCCCCTCTTTTGACATCAGTGATCACTTCTTTGTAGAACGGTGTGATCCTGGTGGTGAATCTGTAATACAGCTCATGAAGGATCTTGATGTATTGGGTTTGAACACCGTGTTTGGCTTGGGTTTCGATTACTTCAGTCTCCACAGAATCAAAGGCTTTCTGTAAATCAATGAATGTGAGACAGAGTGGTATCGTGTATACCCTACAAACCTCAATGAGCTTGGTTTCTGTGTGGATATGGTAGATTGTGCTGAATCCTTTCCGGAAGCCAGCTTTCTTGCATGGTTGTCCTTCATCTAGTGTTCTGCCAATCCTTTTCAGGTTGACTCATGTAAACAGCTTGTAGATCACGGACAACAGGCAGATGGGGCGATAGTTGCTGATGTCATGAATGTTTATCTTCTTGAACAGTAAAACTGTCCTGCTGGTTTTCCATTGGGAGGGTACCTTGCTTTCGGATAAGTAGCGTGTGAAGAGCCGAGCTCGTGTATTGATGAGTACCGACAGCAGATTCTTCAGGTGTTCAGGTCTGATTTGTCTGGGCCTGATGCTGTTCCCTTCTTTACTGATGAGATGGCATGTCGGATTTCAGAAGGGAGAATGTTGGGAATGACATATCCATCCGGTGGAATTTGGTTTGTGGGCAGGTGGATGTGGCTATCAAAGAGATTTGAGTAGAAGTCCTGGATAACCTTCTCCATTGCCTTTCTGGAAGATGTGATAGATCCATCAGAGCGTCGGAGGCCAGTCATCTTGGTCTTATAGTTGGCAAAGGACAGGCGGGCAGTCGCGAATGCTTTTCCCGGCTTCTGCTGCATCTTCCAGTATTTCTGCTCTTCTCTCCTTGAGGTCTTCTTTTTTTGCTTCTCTGCACTATTTAGCAAGCTTGGACGTTAGCATTTGGTTGCCCGAGGATCACGCCTTGCCACGTTGGCGAATGAACGTGAGAGTTTCTGAAGACAGGCGTCCTTTTGTGTCTTTGTCTCTCTTGGCATTCTTCTCACAATCATGGAGGTGCTGAACCAGTCAGTTGTAATATCAGTATTTTACTTATATTTTTAAAGTGTGCTGATAATATTATTTTAGTAAAAATATACCTTGTTTATAGGAAACTCCCTGCCAAGTACAGGACTGTGGAACCATTCATAAAAGGGTCATGGGCAGTAGAGATAATATTTGCATGTGATTTAGCAGAGCAGTGCTGGATTCTTCCCCATTCACCTATAAAGTACTGCGGGAAAATGGGCTAATATTTGGGGTGTTGCAAAAGTGTAAATAATGCCATGGATTTAACCAGGCCCCTTGCACACATAAGGCATAACGTTCTTCTCTTTAACACATTTCCCTAGTACCTGAAAAAAATGCTGAATATTGAAATCATATGTTAAGTAAGTAAGACTTAAACATAGCAAACGAGATTTTTGTCTGCTAAATGTTTTCTTACTTGGAGGCCACACTCGGATTACTCCTACTTCTGCTCATACCTGCCTCTCTGCTCCAGCATTACTGTTTCTACAACACAGGGGACAATATCAAGTATGAGGGATCAAACCTGGGTTGAGTTTGTGCCTTACCTGCTGTTCTATTCTCCAGTACAAGCTTTACTTTTTCGTTCTGGTTTTTACAGTATGGGTCCACACTAGCCATTTCTGAGGGATTATTTCTATCCTGATTCAGGGAGTTCTCCTGAGTGCGCTTAAGGGAGAGTTAGTAGTGCTGGGATCAAATCCAGGTCAGATGTCTACAAGACAAACCCTCTGATTGAATTAGGATTTGGTTTGAGTTACAGTTAAGATACTAGTAGAGTCATAGGGTTACTTATGTTTAATGTTGAAAATGAGTATTCAATATAGGGTGATCCTTGAGTCTAATAAATAGATTCAGTTTGAGACTCTGTCCAGGATTACCATATAGATTTGGATGGACTGAACTAGGTTTAGTATTAATTTTGGATTAAGTTTAAAGTTAAACAACATATTATATTCTATGTATTATATTATATTCTATTCTATGTATTTAGAATATATGGGCATACATATACCCATGTGTTTTGTATGTGTGTGAACCTGTATATGTGTATATATACATAGATAGACAGATATTTACACATATACATAGCATATTGACTACAGGACCTTGTAATGTACTTAGAAAGTATAGCCATTTCTTAACATATATCTATTGAATCTCAAGTATTCATAAGTCAAAAAGTGAGTCAAATGTGCTATAATAAAAATGTTCCTGGAGCAAGCAGGTGCCCTTGGATTCTACTTGCATGAGACAGGTCATATGGAGATGTCACTGGTGCCCGCTCGAGCAAATCGATGATGAACGGGAAGACAGTGATACAGTGATAGAATCCTTTGTAAAATCTGAGACACAAAGGCAATTTTTATATATTTAATATTCTGGTACCCATAAAGACAATTAATGGTCAGAGCATATCACTAGCTGCTTTTTTAAAAGCAAGTATCCTTCCTTTTCTCTCCATAGTGAAACAAAATCTCAAATGGTGAATGTTTTTCTTCTTATGTGATCAGAACGTATCTTAAGAGAAAGAAAAACATAAAAGTACACATAAAAGTACGTGTTTTGAAAACATCTTGGACATCCTTTATCAAAAATAAGTTACTTATGATAGTTTTTTGACTAGACACTTCAAGCATTATAATTTATATTTTTTTGGTTTTTCTGTTGTAGTTAGTCATAGAAAAACTCTATTTGGCACTTTGACAAACTGTTTCACAAGTCTCTTTTACTATCAAGTACATAGCCCAACAAGTTCGGTGTGGGAATATTAATTTCTATTCGAGTACACATAGTCCATGCACATAAAGTAAAATAATTTGTAAGCATGAGTCACCACAAATTAGTGCTGATAAACTCAATTGTAAATAACTTTATTTGTGTTTATTTTGAACCTGCTCTTGTCTCTAAGCAAACGGAAGTCATTCTTCACATGCATACGCATCAATAGTAATAAGAGGAACAGAATCAATGACAATAACTTTTTGTAAGTTATGTACTTCCAAATCTTTTTCTGGCTGAATTCTAGTTAAGAATCTAACATTCCGTTCATATTTATCAGAAGTATCATCTGTTTTTAGGAACTACATAGTAATGATTCACTCACATCAGATTGAAGCCACACATGGCTCAACAGCTGAATGAAAACTGACTGGTCATAAATTCTACTTTCACCAGAGATCTTGAGTATAGACATTATCTTTTTTAGGTTTTAATTTTCCAATCCGACAAAATGTCAAATTTGTACTTTTTTTTCAAATAACACTGTTTAAAAAAAAGCATAGGGAAACATTCTACTTGTATTGATACCATTCAAACGAATGCATGGAAAAATGGGGGGAAAAGCTTCATGATTTCAAAAAATACTAGAGTTTTATCAAACTACCAGAAGAAAAAAAATGGTGGTTACAATGGTCTCCTGTTTCTTTCCTTTTCTTTCTTTTTTTGGGGGGCCTGTTGATGAGTGGAAACCTTGAGTCACATTCATTGGTGCTTTGGGTTTCCTCCTTACTCTGCTGTGAGATTATTCTTGGCAAGATTTGAAGGGCCTATATGTACTTGTGGAGGGTAGAACCGGAGTCAGCTATGTTTATGTCAAGTACTGACCCACTGTGCTATCCTTCCAGCTCCAGTAATTATTATTATAAATGTCATAATGTTATAACCAAAATGATTGTATGTATAGATGGATATATTTGAAGGAAGAAATGCTAATACATTTTATATTTGCTAGGTTTATCTGTACATTTTACATATGATAATTCAGATTAAACTATCAAGAATTAAAGTTTTAAAATTTCTGCATTTAAGTGATTTCAAAGTATAGTTCAAAGTTCAATTTCAAATGATTTTAAAAGTAAACTATACTATAAAAATATAGTGAATGTATAATTATAAGAACTGGTCTATATGTAACTCCCGGCAAAGGACAGGTGTAATAGATTAGACATTATTGTAAAGATAAGGTCACTATCACTATCACTATTCTCCCATTGATCATCTATTTGCTAGAGCAGGCACCAGTAATATCTCCATATATCCTGTCTCATGCTATAAAGCCCAAGGACATCTATTCACTCCAGGAACATAAAGAGCCTCAAACCATTATATTAGGTCTTGGGAATGAACTAATATAATTGTTACTGGTATTTGCCGTATCAAGTAAAACAAGGCAGCTTGCCAGGCTTGCCATGCAGGTGGCACACCCTTGTAGTCACCTCTAAATATAGCATTTATAGATGAACTGTGCGGCTGCAAGCGACCGCACAAGACGGGCTGTGATAGGCTGCCACTGGGTGGAGTTCCGACGAGAGGGAAGACCAGAGGTGGAAAATGGAGGCCCGATGGAGGGGGGTCATCTGGCTTGTTGTGCGGCTCTGCTGGGGTGGCGGGCCAGGGCTAGAACCCGCCATCCCTCCCGGGCGCCTCGTGAGCTGCTGGGCACAGGGAGAGCAAGTAAAGATAAAGTACATGCATATATCTAAAACATTAGCCCACAACTGAAAGGAAAGATAGGGTCCAGATTACATCATTGAATTTTAAAATTATATTTGTAAACTATTTATATTAGGGGAGTGTTGGAGAATGTGGGGTCATTGTAAAAAGTATAGGGTAATAGGTTTTGGGAGTGGAGGAGAAACACTGTATGCCTGAAATCTATTATGTCACTTCTTCCTGTTGTTCATTGATTTGCTCGAGCGGGTGCTGAACAAATCAATAGTAGCACCTCCATTCATTGGGAATGAGGTCCATTATTCTTACTCTTTTGGGCATATCGAATACACCAGGGGATACTTTGCCAGGCTCTGCCATGGCTCTGGGTTCATCCCAAAAGGACACAGTCTTTTCTATGTCAGACCATCAACCACCCACCATCCTGGGCCCACGGGACAGAGCCCTGGGTGGAGACAGGCCTGTCTCCTGTCTGCCACCTACTGATGCAGCTGGGCACCACAGCCACACCTGCAATATCTTGAGGGGCATAATATATATATTATTATATTTATATATAATATATATTATATAATTTATATATAATTTATAATTTATATATAATATATTATCAGAATATATATAATATATATATTTTTTTTCAATTCACTTGTATCACTTGTCTTCCCATTGATCATCGATTTGCTTGAACAGGCACCAGTAACATCTACATATGTCCTGTCACATGCTAGTGTAGCACAAGGGCATCTGCTAGCTCCAGGAACATAAAAGCCTCAAACCATTCCATCAGGTCATGGGAATGAGGATATGATTTTTACTGGTATTTGACATATCAAATTCGACATGGGTAGCTTTCCAGGCTCTGCTCTGTGGGTGGGATACTCTTGTAGTCACTGCTAATCTCGAGTATTTATTGACGAACACATGACCGCAAAAAGTGGTTGCACAAGCCAGGCTGTGATCAGCTCTTCTGCTGGGTGAAGTTTTGACTAGAGGGGATTTCAGATGTGGAAAATGGCGACCCTCATGGTGTGGGGGTATTCTAGCTTCTTGTGAGGCTCTGCTGGGATGGCGGGCCAGGGCTAGAACCCGCCTTCCCTCCAGGGCGCCTTGTGATCAGCTGGGCTCAGGGAGCACCAGTAGCAGCTCTGCCCCATCTATGTGAGTGTCTGGATCAGCGTACCTGGGCTGGGCTGAAAAAAAGACTGCTGCACGGTGTGTCTATGACGAGCCAGGCTTGTGATCAGCTCTTTGGCTGGGTGGAGCTCTGATGATAGGGGAGTTTGGATGTGTAAATGGAGGCCCTCATGGTGTGGGGGGGTCCTTTAGTTTCTTGTGAGGCTCTGTGCTGGACTTGAAAAAGACTGCTGCACAGTAGGTCTGTGATGAGCCGGGCTGTGATTAGCTCTTCTGCTCGGTGGAGCTTTGATGAGAGCTACATAAAAATTAAATTAAATTTAATCTACATAAAAATTAAATTAAAATAATAAAGATATCAGAAGAAAAACAATTCATGACAAAATAATATATTTGGTAGTATTCCATATAATAAAGTATAAATCACTATGACAGAATTCTAGAGCTTTTTTTGAGATTGTCTGTATCACTGTCTTCCCGTTCATTATCAATTTGCTTGAGCGGGCCCCAGTAACATCTCCATATGTCCTGTCTCATGCTAGTAGAGCCCAAGGGCATTTGCTTGCTCCAGGAACTTAAAGAGCCTCAATCCATTCCGGAATGAGGTCTATAATTGTTACTGGTATTTGGCATATCAAATACAACACGGGTAGCTTGCCAGGCTCTGCCGTGCAGGTAGCATACTCTTGTACTCATCTCTAAGTCAAGCATTTATTGATGAACCAAAGCAATTTTAAGCACTATAAAATTAATATTCACAAGATACATTTTATTTTCAATTAGTCATTGATTAAACACATTAAAAGGTTTAAAGTCTCAAAATATGAGAAAATAAGTAGTATTATTTTTCACAGGATTAATATATTTGTAACTGGTAGCTTATAATATTTGTTCTGTTTAAATAACAACATGAAGCAAAAATATAAAATTAAAAATGAGGGGCCAGAGCTATGGTCCAGTGGGTAGGGCATTTGCCTTGCATGCGCCCGGCCCATGCCTACCCGGGTTCAATCCCCCGCATCCCATCCCATCCTGAGCACCACCAGGAGTAATTCCTGAGTGCAGTGCCAGGAGAAACCCCTGAGCATCACCGGGTGTGACCCTCCCCAAAAAAATAAGTTCACATTCTTAAAGTGCATAATAGTAATGCTATACTCAAAATAAAATAGGAAATAAAAGTAAAAAAAGAGTGAATTACTAGTTCTTTTCATTCTTTAATAAATTATAAAGGAAGAATTCTGTCTACCATATGAAGTTAGTTGTTTTACGTACACAAAATATTGAAATGCTGCTATTAAGTTTGCAGTTTGCTATTATAAAATACAAAAAATTCTTAAAATTCTTAATATTTTAAATGAGAAAAAGTAGAGCCTAATTTAAACACAAAACAACATAAGCTTTAGAATCATAAAGATAGAACACTTGCCTGGGAATCACTGAACATTACATGTGGTCTTCTGAGTACCACCAGATATGACTTCTAAGCTCAGAGTCAAGTGCAAATCTTTGAAGAGGCAAGTACTCCTCTGGCAAGGAAAGCTCCTCAAAACATAATGTGTGTTGACAATTAGGACATATTAAGTATACATTCTTTTCTGTTCTGTTTCACTTTGGCGCCACACCAATAATACTCTGGGATTACTCCTAGTTCTAGCTCAGGAGTGATTAATTATGGTACTTTGTAGACTGAACCTGGGTTAGTGCATGCAAGGCAAGTGCTCTCCCCTGTAAATAAAGCTATATTGACATTTTTATAGTTTCAGGTAATTCAAGGATATGTAATATTTCTACCAGAATTTATATAAAAATTGCTTTCTAAGAAATTTATTTATAGTCAAAATATATTCTCTATGGAATATAAATTAATTAGGTATAAACTACATATTTTAATATATTTATTTTTGTTGTGGGGACCCACCTAGTTGTGCCCAAGGCTTACTCCTTGCTCTGTGTTCAAGGCTTAATCTTCACTACAAGAAGGCTCAAGGGACCATATGTGGTGCCAGGGATCAAATCAAGGTCAGCTGCATGCAAGGAAATATTGTTCTGGAATTATTTTAATAGCTCTGTTTCTTATTGTTTCTTACTACATATAGAACTTATTTTATAGCCACATGATATATCTGGACTATGGCAAAAGGATATTGACAAAGTGTTGGTGGACTTGATTTGGCAATGTTATACTGTTGGGGGAGTCACTGGGGTCCCCAACAATATCAGGGAATAAGTTCCCTTCTACCTCCAAGGCCAATGAGGAATAGATGAAAACTCGAGTCCAGAGCAGTTCCAGAAGGCTTTTACTAATTACCAATAAAACAATCTCTGCTACTGCAATCTAAGATAATGTGATTCCCAGACCTCTAGTTCTTGGTCAGAACATAGACCATGCACTCTGACCCAGACTCCTGTCAAAGTGGATTCCAGTACCTTAAGTCAGTTCCTTATATATCCAAAAAATAATACTATCTTCAGGGAGGGTAATTTCAACAAAGATCAAAGAATCAATTTCTAGATGTAGAAGTAGTGTGGTACCACCCTTTTGAGAGAGTGAGAGAGCTGATATAAAGAAATACATCTCAATGTATGTATATTCATAGAGAGACTCATAATTTCATGGGTTTCGTGCAATCTAGATGGTACCCAAAAGGTCCTTCTATTTTCTGTTCTGCCCCAAGGTGAATCTGAGTGTCTTGCCCTCTGTTTACTGAAAGGGTCATGCTCGCCTGGTTGAGGGAAAACTAACATGATCTTTCCATTGATCTAAAATGGTAGTCCCAAAGTAGCCAGGGTAGTACTCTTCTGATAAATTCTAACTGCCCCGCCCTGGGACCAGTGGGTATTAAGATGGATTGTGCCCAATCTAGATAACATTGAAATAATAGTAGATATTATAGTAATATTTCAGAAGTTACTGATTCAGAGTCAAAATCACTTCTAGCTGCCACACCCTCCATCAGTGTTTACACAGAAGAGATATCTCATTAGCATGCACCCTGCAAGTGAATTAAACATCAAATCTCCCAAGCTAGCTAGGCCTCTTCATCCAACATTATACCACTAAAATATATAAATATTTATGATCATGTAATAAAAACGAAAATGTAACAATGAATTTTAATTCCATAATTATTAGGAATTATTACAATAGTCAACTGCATGTTTAGAGAATTTAAATTTCCTTAAGTTATTGCAATGATTTCAGGTAGTATTGTTTTCTCATAGACAAATAAATATACTTTGTCGATATTAATTTTAGCTAAAAATCAACCTGGAACAAAAGCCAGAGATTTTTAATAATAGAGAAATATTTTTAAAAAAAAACCTTGAAAACTATTACAATGGCTTTAAAATATCTTATTAGATAAATGGAACACAGTGGTTATAATACCATATGGGAAGCATCAAACAGCAATATAACCTGAGTAAAAAAAATCCTAGAAGACTTTGACCTTGAATTAAGAAATTAGAATGAGAAATTGCACCCACGCCAATGGAAGAAAAGGAATAATAAATATTAAAGTAGAAATAAAGTAGATACATAAAAGTATTAAATGATTAATGAAACTGAGCATTAAATAGGTAAACTAACAAAGTCTTAGCTCAACTCATAAAGAAAAATAGAGATAAATCCATGATAAATAGTACCAGAAATGAAAAAACAGTTTTAATAGATAGCACTGAAATAGGATCGATCATATAAGACTTTTTCACACAACTTTATGGCATTACAATAAAGTTCAAAGAGAAAGCGAATACATATTTACAATAATACTATATTGTCAGATTGAATTAGGAGGAAAAAACAAAATCTGAGCAAGCCAATTCCAAGACAGAAAATCATAATTTGTCAAGTATTTCAATATTAATAAAAACATAAGTCTACCAGCCAATTCTACCAATGTCAAAGAAATCAACTACTGTCCTTTCAATGTTAAAAAATGAAGAAAAGGAAAACCTTCCAAATAATTATTATGATGTCAAAATTACATTTACTTGTATCTTTTGTCTTCCTGTTTTTTCATTGATTTGCTTGAGCAGCACCAGTAATACCTCCATACACATGTACTGTCACATGCTAGTGTAGCCCAAGGGCATCCAAGCTCCAGGAACATTCATGGGAATGAGGTCTATAATTGTTACTGATTTTTTTTTTTTTGCATATCAAATAGACACGGGAAGCTTGCCAGGATCTGCCATGTGGTTGGGATACTCTGAAGTAGCCTCTCATCTCATGCATTTATTGATGAACCCAAATGGGGAAAGATCAGCTTTTCTTCTGTGCGGGAGATCTGATGAGCTGTGGAGTCCAGATGTTGAAAATGGCAGCCCTCATGGTGTGGGGGTTCCTCTGGCTTCTTACAAGGCTCTGCTGGGATGGCAGACCAGGGCTAGAACTTGCCTTCCCTCCTGGGTGCCTCATGATCAGCTGGGCACTGGGAGAGCTGGTAGCCTCTACCCTGTGTATCTGAGTCTCTGGATCAGGTATACCTGGGCTTGAAGTAGATTGCTGTAGAGTGGTACTCTGATGAGCAGGGCTTGTGATTAGCTCTTCTGCTGGGTGAAAATAAAATTACATTGATAAAAAAGCTGAAAGATCCATTGAATAATAATTTTATTTTAATAGTAATGACCAGTAACTGTGCCTACATGCAACTATCTTCAACAAGTGATAAAGAAATAAATTCAACAATATATTTGCAAAGACTCAACGTAAACAACTGAAATATTCCAGGTTTAAAAAGTATATTTCAAATATGAGCAAATGAATTGGTATACACACAAAAATAATTAAAGTCACATTATCATGTCAATTGCTGTATAAATTCAGTGACATTTAACATATGTTTAATCAAAAGTTATAAATAAGAGCCAGAGTGATAGTACAGTGGGTAGGGTGTTTGCCTTGCACGCGGCCAGCCCATGCTGGCCCGGGTTTGATCCCTGGCATCACATATGGTCCCCCGAGCACTGCCAGGAGTAATTCCTGAGTGCAGAGCCAGGAGAAACCCCTGAGCATTGCCGGGTGTGACCCAAAAAAGCAAAAAAAGAAGTTATAAATAAGGCTGGAGATACAATATTTGTTGAATATCATTGCTGATTGCATGCTACTTGCAACCAACTGCTATTTATGTTCTGCATGCAACCAACACTGTGCTTTCAGCTTAATATAAGCAAAAAGCTTTTCAGTTTTGCATCACTAAACATAGATTAGTTGTGAGCTTTCATGCATGACAATATATAGAGAATAATTAGTTTATACTGTTTGAGAATTTCATCATAAAAAGTGTTGAATATTGGCAAGTACATTTTTGCATTTACTGAGACAGTTATATGACTTTTATAATTCTTTTTTCTTTTCTTATCTTGAACAAATCCTGTTGCATACCAGGAATGAATACCGCAGTCATACTGTATTTTAATTTTACTGTGTATTTGGTTTTGGTTTCTTAGCATTTTATTTGGAATTTTACAGTATTGTAAATCAGGGATATTGTACTTCTTTTTCACTTTCTTATGTTGTATATCAGGGTAATGCTGATTTAAATATTTGGTTGTGGAAGTATCAGATCTAAAAAGAAAGTAAGCCTTGGCCTAGAGATATAGTAGCAGATGATGTCATTGCCTGGCACAGAACTGACCTGAGTTTAACTCCATGACACTACATATGGTCTTCCAAATCCTGCAAAGAGTGATCCTTCAGCTTAGAGCTAGGGTAAATCCTGAACACTGCTGGATGTGACCGCCCCTCCCAGCCAAAAGAAGAAATAAACTAATTATGTTATAAGAGGGATTTAAAAACAAATCATGGGTTAGCAAAAGTATCTTACAGAGAAAAGTTCATGCCTACATTATTTTACTCATCAAATTTGTCAATTGAGTCAATCACATGATCATTCATATTATCAACATTTAAAAAGTCTTCAGGGCTTTTCTTTCAGAACACTGATCTGGGTTGGATGCCAATACCACTTACGTGAACGCTGCCAGGGGTTACATCCGAATATTGGTACAAGTGTAAGCCTGCCATATTGCTCAAACATCTAAGTAAATGAAGAAATAGAAGAAATATCCAATCTTTAAGTGGGCATGGTACTGGAGTAATGTATATATGAAATCACTAAAGGACTGTATATCACAGAATTAAATAACAAAGTTTCAAATGGAAATAGGACAATTATCAACATATTTCTTATGTTTAAATTACCTTGATGCAAATATTTAAAAATACTATGAAACATAAAAACTTAAAAAATATATGCAATATTCCAAGATAAAAATTAAGAAAAAAAGCAAAAGAAAAAAAAAAGAAAGTTCTCCTAAGGTCCTCAAATGCAACCAATCAAATATATTTCAATCCACTGTTTAGTTGCCTTTAGGCCTCTTGAACACCACTTCAAACCTTCACTTCCCTTAAAAATAAATCCTTACCCACAGAAATTTGTTTGAAATTTGGTTTAGCTTTCAAAATCTATTTAGCAATTTTTTTTTTTGGTTTTTGGGTCACACCCGGCAATGCTCAGGGGTTACTCCTGGCTCTGCACTCAGGAATTACTCCTGGCGGTGCTGGGGACCATCTGGGATGCCGGGGATCAAACCCTGGCCGGCATGGGCCGCGTGCAAGGCAAACGCCCTACCCGCTGGGCTATCGCTCAGGCCCCCTATTTAGCAATTATTAATAACTAATAATGAATTATCTTTCTCACATGAAGAGGTAAAAAAAAGAAATGATCATTTCAGTACAATTAAAATATTTTACCCTACTTGGAATTATCATGTTTTGAGTTTTGTCCCCATAAATCATATTAAATCTATTAGGGAAAAAATACAAAAGTTTTCATCTACATTTCTTTTTCCTTTTTTTTGGTTTTGGCCCACATCCTGCTGTGCACAGGGCACAAAATGCAGTGCTGGGGGGCTGAGACTTGGTCAGGTGTTTGTGAGACAATATTTACCACAGTAATATCTCTTTGGTTCCTTTTTCAGAGAAGAATCTGATTACTCCGTAGGAATAAGTAGGACTTTTTGGAAATTCTTCTGCCATTGGCAGCCATAATTTTGGCAGTGAAATTGGTAATCATACCAAAACAAAAAATTACCTCTTTTACCTTTGTTACTTCCTCTGATATTTCTCAAGTCCCAGTATTTAATACTTGAATTTTTTTTCCTAGGACATTTTTGTTTATAAAGACTTCATAGACATTTCTTTAAAAAGTTTGTGGTCGGTTCCCAAAATACCAGGAAAATCATGGATGTCAACAATTTGTTTGACTTTCCTGTCATCAGGGCAAATTTCCGATATCGCTTTGAGATGGGTGGAAATGAATTATCCTGTGTATGCCACTTGAATATTTCAGTAGGCCAATTGTTCAAGCCTGAAAGTGTGAAGTAACAGCCATGCAAGGAGAAGCTGTTTTTAGGGCATTAGGAGACACATTGTCAAGAGCATCAGCAGAAGCAGACTGTGCTGCAGCTGTTCTCCTACATTATATAATAGGATCCCCATATTTTAACTCTTGGCTGTCACAAGCAATTAACAGGGAATGAAAAAATAACTTCAAATATTCATAAATAACTAAGAACTTTCACACACTTCGGCGACAACTAAATACATCAAGTTTTCCTATCAAAATATTCAGAACTTTAGTCCATTCCAATAAATGCTTTGTAGACACCCCCCAGTAAATTTCAAAATCTATGAAACATATCATTAATTATTTTATTAGGGAATACATATGTCTTATTCTAGTATTTGATATACTGAAGTATCTTTTTCAAAAAATTTCTCCACCAAGTGTACCTGAAATAAGTAAATGTGTTAGAAAGATATTCAACCCTGCAGAATGTAATGTTTACTAACTTTTATGTTAGCCATAAAAGCAACCAATAAATGTGCTAGTATGAAGTTTTTACAGGAATCAAGACTTTATATTTGTCAGATGCTGTGGAAACTATAAAAAGTGTTTGTTGAAAATGATATCAGAGCATTTCAGCCAATACATTAAAATTTAAACATGTGTCTGCTTTGCCAAGCTAATCTGAGTCTTTCCAATAATACACAGGTTCAGGTGATGTTCAAATAAACTCAAGAAGAAAATTCGTAAGCTACTGCAACTCATGTGTCTAATCATAATATATTCCTAGCATTATTAGAGAAAATTGGTAGGTGTCTTATAATAAACCATGAGCTTTGTATTTTATCACTTTGTTTGAATGGTTTATAGTGACTACTGAATATTAATATGAGTCTCTCATGGTTTTTTATTATTACATATCTACCTTTATTTAAGTAAGATTTAAAAAACAACAAAGCTAGAACATAAATAAAATATCCAGAACAATTAAATTTGAATACATAACAATGAAATTTAAATTTTATAAAATAATAAAAAATTTTAAAAATTCGAACCTTTTTCTATCTTTTAAAGAGTACAGGTTTATTATGTTGACTATCCCAGATACATAAGAAAAAAAATGTCTTACAGGGTCGATGTTAGAGACTATAGGAGTTAAGGCAATTGGTTTTATGCAACCAATCTGGGTTAAACCTTTGTCTCTACATAATCATCCCCTGAGCATCACCAGTAATGATCCATGAGCACAGAGTCAGAAGTAAAGTCTGAGGACAGTAAAGTGTGATCTATGCAACCCAATAAATAAAACAAATTCTAATTTGAAAATATAGGTTTGCATAGACAGATAGAAAAGGAAGATAGAAAACAGAATCCAGGAGTAGTGATGCATAAGATGAAAACATTATTGTGTTTTTGTTAGAGTAAACAGTTTAGAATGACTTTTTTGAATAATACATTCAATGTGTTTTGAGTTGAGAAATAGTATGCATTGCTTATTACCAAGTTCTAAAATCTGAGCAGAGGACTATTGCCTTCAATATCGCACAAGCCAGAAAGAAGAGATAGCTCTAATCTTGCTAGTTTTAATATTTCCTTGTTGGGAAATTTGTCATGTAAATAAAACTGACTAGACATATAAGGGGAAGTTTATTCCCACCCAACAAGAGATAGCTAAACATGTCAAAACATCAAATATATTGAGAAGTATATATGTATGATATTTATGAATATGCACATATATATGTATATACATATATGCACATAAGTACATATGCATTCATATATCATGTTATGCACATATATGTATATATACACATGTATATGCACAGATGTGTATACATATATACACATATATGCATATGTGAATATACATATATGCATATATGTATATTCAGATATAAATATGTGTGTGCATATTCATATATGTATGTGTATATTTGCATATATGTATATGTGCACATATTCATATGTAATATATAACACATGAATATATTGTGTTTATAGACACACAAACTATGACAGGCACTGTGATATTTGAGCTTGAAATTAATGATAACATCTAGAAAGTAGGGGCAACTTTTTTCTAAAAACATACATCTTATGTAAACAGAGAAGAAAAATATAAGTACAAGTATATTTAGGCTGACTGTGGGGCTGTTTGGGATCCCCAACATATTGGAGTCGGTTGGATTCCATGGTTACTTTGGGGGTGGGGGAGCAATGACCTCCTCAGGCTGATGAACAAAGAACTAATGGTCCAGTTTAGAAAATCCAAAAGCATTTTACTTTTCCAACTTCGCTACACGCCAACTGCTACACACACTTCACACCACACTGGTGGGCCAGCTCACACCAACCATATGCACAATGACCCCCAAACAACAAGGAACTCTAAACTTCTGCTGAGGCTGGTGGTACGTCATAACCAAAGGTCAAACATGCTGGCTTTTCTTACTGGTGCAAATCCCTAGGGCAGCCAGGACCCTGTGGCCAAAGACTATTGAAATGCTGAGGCAGAGTGTCAGGGGGACGCCGCTGGGGTCCCCAACAGTGCCGGGTAGCGAGTTCCCTTCTACCTCAGAAGCTGGTGGGGGAATGGATGAAGACTCAGGAATCCGATGCAGTTTTAAAATGCTTTACTTATCACAGGTTCAGGCATACAAATCAGCAATAGGAAAAATCCTGTGCTTAGGATTCCCGGATAGAACCTCAGCCACATGTAGGCCCAGATGGCAGCCACCATGTGTTAAGGCCCTGTAAAGAGGAGACAAAGACAAGACTCCCAAGAAGAGTGCAAGTCCCAAAAAGAGAGCCCAGAGAGAGAGAGAGAGCCCAGCGAGAGAGAGAGAGAGAGAGAGAGAGAGAGAGAGAGAGAGAGAGAGAGAGAACAGACTGTTTTTTACACCTGCAACTCAGACCTCCCACTATTATGGGAAGCAGGGAGGGTCAAATGCCCTCAGATTATTTATCCCAGCACCTCACCTAGGCCCTTTTATATGCTGATATCAAGAACCAAGATCTGCTTGGAAATGCCTTTATAGGGTAGAGAAGGGGGTTTCTGAGATGGCATGCCTCTGAACCTAGACTATACTAATGCCAGTCAAATAGTTCTCCAAGCCTTCACAAGAGTCTTGTCTATTTCATGGTAGTTTTGTATTTTAGTTGCCTTTGAGTTATCAGGGAGTCATGCTTGCTTGCTTGGAGGCAAACAGCATTTCTCTCTGGTCTAATTACTTAAGATATCCAACGTGGCCAGGCAAATATGCTGGTAAGATCTAGCTAGTCCCACGATGATTGTGGTAGCATGAGAGAATATTTATACAAGCCAGTAGAGAATACATGGTCAGATAAACTGCCACATTTCAACTACCACGTTATCTACGAAGTGACCTGCAGGAGGCAATCCAGGGCAGATGCCGAGGCTCTTAGAGGAGTCCTGCAACAGCAGAGCATTGCTCTACTCCTCCTATTCTATTAAATAATCATTTCAGTATTATATCTAGTTTTCTTATATCACTTCACTTGATCACTTGATATCCCGTTACTCCTCAATTTGCTGGAGCAGGCTCCAGTAATGTTTCCATTTGACCCTAACACATGCTAGTGTGGTCCAATAGCATCTGCTTGCTCCAGGAATATGAAGAGCCTAAAACCGCTCATTCAGGGTCTTGATGAAGAAGTCTGACCATCTTGTAGGTGGGCGGCCATGTGATCTTTTGACGTCCAGTGGGATCCAGTCAGTAATGGCTCTAGTCCAGTGGTTGTCTCCAAGTCACATTATATGTCTAGCCCATCTGATTTTTCAACTCCTGGGCAAACGAGACAGCGTCCTTGACTCTGAAACATCAATGGAGATCAGAACTCTGGATTCCTTTTCTCACTTGAGGGAGGTGTGATTTTCCAGGCATAGCTCTTTAGATTCCTCTTTAGGAGACCCAAATAGCGTTCGCATCCTGCTTTCATAGGGCCCAGGTCTTGAGCGTATGTTAATGCAGGGAGAACGTCAAGTTTTCTTATACAAACACCATAAAGAGAGACAGTAATATTAAGTACACCTGAGGGTCTTCCTTCTTGGGAAGATCATGACTTATGTGCCAAACTATGCTCCCTTAGCCAAAATTATCATCTTCATCTGCCTCAGGATCCTGTCCAATGACAAACAGCATTCCTTAGCTCCAAGGCAAGTTTTAAGTGTTCTGCTTTTTCCTCTACAAGGCCATTCACAGTTTATCATGACAAATCTGATTCTGGCCTTGATCTAATTGTCTGGATCAGAGCAAGGTTTATTCTAAGAGTAGCCCCATTTCTTAGACAAGGTGGAATCTTTTCCTGGTATCATCCAGTCCAACATAGGGACCCATATAGAGGATATTAAATCAATCCAACGGCATTGAGGCCCTAGTTAGAAAATATGATAGGATGTCCAGGAACTAACTCACAAATACACTGTTCCCACTCTCCTTTTGTGTTTATACAGGAGCAAAATCTCTTAAACTAAACACATGCAAAGGCTTATAGGATGTAGAAAACAATCTCTCATCGTCAATGCTAAAACCTGAGGCTTGAAAGTAGGGTATGGTAAAACAAGTAATCCAGCACTCAAATAAATATCCATCTGCTGAAATTTCACCTAGAAAATTAGACATGGAATTTTTTATCATAACAAAGCTGATTCTGGCCTTGCTCTAATCTTTTGGTCCAGAGCAGAGTTTATTCTAAGAGCAGTTCCATTTCTTAGGCAGAATATCAGACATCCTGGTGAAATTAGAACTTTGTTTTGTAATCATTGTTAAAATGATGAAAACATTGAGCTCATCTGTCAAAATTCTTTTACTTATTTTTAAATTCATATTATTGTGTTTGCACATATGTTGTTTTTGTTTCCTTTCTTGCTATTCCCATATATAATTTTCTGATGCATAGTTATTTCTAAATATAGCTTCATTATTTCTAAATATAACTGTATTTTCTAAAATTGATTTGTTTTCAGAGCTTCTCGTAGCAAGATAGATTTAGCACTTTAAAAAATAGGAGTCTTTTATTTTGGTTTGGGCTAAGTATGATAATTTTTACAGCAATACACTTGCAAAATACTACCAAGAACCAGTACTCATTAGATTGAATTATATTAATTATAGTATATACAATATAGTAGATTATAATATAATGAGTAGTAATGAGATCTTTCTATGTAAAACTAGTTTTTACTTTTCTTTCTTTTTGGCTTTTTGGATTCTACCTGGCAATGCTCAGGGGTTACTTATGACTCTGCATTCAGGAATTTCAAGAATTACTCTTGTTGGTGCTTGGTGGACCATCAAGATTTCTGGGGTTGAACCTGGGTCAGTCATGTGCAAGGCAAACACCCTACCAGCTGGACTATTGCTCCAATCATTGCTTTTTACTTTTTACTATTGTTCTTGAATTTCTAAAATCTTGCAAGTGTGCACTTTTAAATCCTTTATAATAAAACAATATTATGTGCTGACAATGAGTGTTATTATTATTGCCAGAATATTTTTTATGAAGAAACAGTTTGTACAACAGAATTCTTTATTTCAGAAAATATTTTTAACTCCAATGCTAATAAAAATTCAGTCATTAGTTACTGCATTGTGAAGTATAAATATTCAATTTGACTAGGACAAATTGAATATTTAATATTAAATACAAATTGAATTTTTAATATAAATTTAAAAATAACTTCAGGATCCCAATAAAAAGTTACTATGCTTATATTAATAAAACCAGTGAACATTACGCTAAAATAAAATAATTACATAACATTAGGGAAGTTTATTTGAGCTGCTGGTAATATGAGAATAAATGCTTCTCTCATGGAACATATATATTTATCTCTCTCTCAAGAATGCTGCCTAAACTTTTGTGACTGCCCTAGGATCTATGTATATTTTAACATTTTCTCCATATCATGTTTTATTTTTACTTATTATTTCTACATATTTATTATTTTTGTAGCAAAAATCATAATTTCCTTTGCTTGCCAATACTTCTGGCACACATCATGCTTTCATGACACTTGTTACAGTCTATATATTTTTAAATTTATTATACCACCATGAGATATACAATTACAAAAGTGTTCATAATTGGTTCTGAGTCATACATTGTTCAGCACCCATCCCTCCACCAGTTCCCCATTCCTACCACCAAGGTCACCACATTCCCTCCCACCCACCCCAAGCCTGCCTCTATAGCAAGAAGTCACCTTTTATTTTCCTCTTTCTCCCTCTCTTCGTCTCTATCACTGCCTCTGTCTCTGTATATCTCTCTCTCTTCTTTTACACTTTGTGACTTGCCCAACATAAATTTAGAGTTTATCATGTAAGTCTTTTTGTGTATATTCAATGGTGAGTTCTAGTCTGGCATTAACATTTACTACACTTAGTAGAACACTGGTATATATTTATATCCCATTAATGAATGCAGTCATTCTATTATCTTTCCTTTTCTTTCTGACTAATTTCACTCAGCATGATAGTCTCCATGTCCACCCATTTACTGGTGAATGTCATGATTTTGTCTTTTCTGACAGCTGCATAGTATTCCATTGTGTAACTGTACCACGGTTTATATAGCCAGTCCTCTGTTGGCTGGCACTTAGGTTGTTTCCAGATTCTATCTTGAATAGAGCTGAGATGAATAAGGAAGTGCAGATAGTGTTTCTGCTATGTGTTTTTTGGATTTTCGGGTATATTCCCAGGAGTGGTATTGCTGGGTCAAATGGGAGCTCAATATCTAGTTTTCAGGGAAATGTCCATAATGTTTTCCAAAAGGGCTGGACAGGCTGGCACTCTCACCATGAGTGGATGAGAGTTCCTTTCTCCCCACATCCACACCAGCAGCAGTTGTTCTTGTTTAAATATGTGCGTCTCTGTGGTGTGAGATGATACCTTATTGTTGTTTTGATTTGCATCTCCCTGATGATTAATAGTGAAGAGCACTTTTCCATATGCCTTTTGGCCTTTTGAATTTCTTCTTTTTTAGAAGCTTCTGTTAATTTCTTCTCCCCACTTTTTGATGGGGTTGGCTGTTTTCTTCCTGAAAAACAGTGCCTGTTATATCCTGGATATTAACCACTTATCAAAAAGGTATTGGCTGAATATTATTTCCCATCAGTGGATTGTCTTTGAATCTTGGTCACTGTTTCTTTTGAGGTGCAGAAGCTTTTCTTTCTTTCTTTTTTTTTTTTTTTGCTTTTTTGGGTCAAACCCGGCAATACTCAGGGGTTTCTCCTGACTCTGCACTCAGGAATTACTCCTGGCGGTGCTCGGGGGGACCATATGGGATGCCCGGGATCGAACCCTGGCCGGCATGGGCCGGCTGCGTGCAAGGCAAACGCCCTACCCGCTGGGCTATCTCTCCGGCCCCAGCTTTTCAATTTTATAATCCCACTTGTATATTTTTGCTTCCATTTGCTTTGTCAGTGGAGTTTTGTATTGAAGATGCTTTTAGTTTTGATGTCATAGAGCATCTTTCCTATGTTTTCTTCAATGTGCCTTATAGATTCATGTCTGATCTTGAGATCTATAATACATTTTGATCTGACATTTGTGCAGGGAGTTAGAAGGAGGTCTAAGTTCATTTTTTACATGTAGCTACCCAGCTTTTCCAGCACCATTTGTTGAACAGGCTGTCTTTGTTCCATTTAATATTTTGCTCCTATAATGAAGATTAAGTGGTTCTGTATTTGAAACTTTGTTTTAGGATATTCAGTTCTATTCCATAGGTCTCTGGGTCTGTCTCTATACCAATACCATGCTGTTAATTACAACTGCTTTGTAGTAGCATTTGAGGTTAGGGGAAAGTGATACCTCCCGTCTTCTTTTTACCCAAGGATTGCTTTAGCTATTCGTGGGGGTTTATTATTCCATACAAATTTCAGAAGTGTTTGTTCAATTTTTTTTGAAGAACATCATGGGTGTCTTTATAGGGACCGCATTGAATCTGTATAAAGCTCTAGGAAGTATTACCATTTTGATAATGTTAATCCTTCCAATCCATGAGCAGGGAATGTGTCTCCATTTCCTCAGATCCTCTTATTTCCCGAAGAAATGTTTTGTAGTTTTCTTTGTAAGAGATCCTTTACATTCTTTGTCAAACTGATTGCTAGGTATTTGATATTCTCTGGTGCAATGTGAATGGGATAGTTTCTTTAATGTCTCTTTCATTATTTGCATATAGGAAGGCCATTGACTTTGGGGTATTGATTTTGTACCCTGCCACTCTACTATAGGAATCTATTATTTCTAGGAGCTTCTTGGTAGAGATTTGAGGGTTTTCCAAGTATAATCTCATGTCATCTGCAAATAGTGACAGCTTGGTTTCTTCCTTTCCTATCTCGATGCCCTTAATGTCTTTTTCTTCCCTGATTGCTATGGCAAGTACTTCCAGTACTATATTGAATAGAATTGGTGACAGTGGGCAGCCTTGCCTTGTCCCCGAACTTAGGGCGAAGATTTTCAATTTTTCCCCATTGAGAATGATGCTTGCTGTGGGCTTGTAGTAGATAGCTTTGATTATATTGAAGAAGATTCCTTCAATCCCCATTTTACTGAGAGTTTTTTTCAGGAACGGGCGTTTGATCTTGTCAAATGCCTTCTCTGCATCTATAGATATGATCATATGGTTTTTATTTTTCTTTTTATTGATATAATGTATTATGTTGATTGACTTGCAGATGTCAAACCATCCATGCCTTCCCAGGAGGAATCCTACTTGGTCATGGTGTATAATCTTTTTTAATGACTCTTTGTATTCAGTGTTTATCGGGGAGATTGGTCTGTAGCTTTCCTTTTTCTGTTCTCTTTGGGTATCAGGGAGATAAGTGTCTTATAGAAGCCTTTTTTGGAGCTTTCTGTTTCTTTAATTTCCCTGAAGACCTTGAAAAGTAGTGGGAGTAGGTCCTATTTAAAGTTTCGTAGAATTGACTGGTGAATCCTTCTGGACCTGGGCTTTTTGTGTTTGGGGAGACTTTTGATTACTGATTCCATCTCCTCAATGGCGATAGGTTTGTTGAGGTAGTCCAAATCTTTTTGTTGCAGCCTTGGGAGACTATAGGAATTCAGGAAATTAGCCATTTCCTCTAGGTTCTCTTGTTTCTTGGCATATAGACTCTCATAGTAATCTCTGATGATCTTTTGAATTTCTGTGGTCTCTGTTGTGATAGCCCCTTTTTCATTTGATTCTATTTATTTGAGTCCTCTCTTTCCCTTTCCTTGTGAGTCTTTGAGTGTTTTATCAATCTTGTTAATTTTTTCAAAGAACAAACTCTTGGTTTTGTTGATCTTCTAGATTATTTTTTAGGATTCCATCTCACTGATTTCAGCTGTAAGTTTTATATTTCTTTCTTTCTGCCTGGGTTGGGTTCCTTTGCTGATCACTTCCTAAGATCTTAAGCTGTGAAGTCAAACTGTTTATGATGTCCTTTTCTTCTTTTCTGATAAATGCTTGAAGAGCTATGATCTTGCCTATTAACAGTGCTCTCACTGCATCCCATAAGTACTGGTAATTCATGTCTACAGTCTAATTTTTTCCAGGAATTTTTATATTTCCTCTTTGATTTCTTTTATGACCTGCTGCTTTTTCAGCAATGAGCTGTTTAGTTTCTAGGTTCTTGGTATGTTCTCCATTTTTGTGTGTGATTAACTTCTATTTTCAGTGCAGCATGGTCTGAAAAAACAGTTGCACAGTTTATTTCTTCTTGATTTTCTGGAGGTATGTTTTGTGGCTCAGCATATGATATATCTTGGAGGAATATGTTCCATATGTGCTGGAGAAAAATATGTATTCAGCTTTTTGGGAAGGAAATGACCTGTATATATCTACTAGCCTTCTTTGTTCCATCTTTTCTTTTAGGGCCAGTATTTTTTTGGTGAGTGTCATTCTTGTTGATCTATCAAGAGTTGATAGAGCAGATTTGAAGTTTCAAACTACAATTGTGTTGCTGTGAATGTCTTCTTTCAAGTCTATTAGTAGTTGTTTTAGGTATTTTTCTGACCCCTTGTTGAGTGCATATATGTTTAGGAGTGTAATTTCTTATTTATATATGTATCCCTTGATTATTAAGAAGTGACCATCTCTGTCCCTTCTGAACTTCTTCAGCCTTAAGTCGATGTTGTCGGATACCAGTATGACCACCCCAGCCTTTTTGGAGCTGTTGTTTGAATGAAGAATGATTTTCCAGCCATTTACTTTGAGCCTGCCTTTGCTCTGATTGTTTAATGTGTTTCTTGAAGGCAGCAGAATGTTGGAATCAGTTTTCTGCTCCATTTTGCCACTTTGTATCTCTTAACTGGTGCATTTAGACCATTTACATTTAGAGAGATTATTGTCATGAGATTATGTGCCAAATTTCTATGTAAGTTTGTGTTCTTATAAAAAAGAATAATGTAAGATGTTTTGTCTCATCTTAGAGTAGCTCTTTCAGGCCTTCTTTTAAGGTTGGTTTTGAGTCTATAAAGTTCCTGAGCTGTTGTTTATCCAAGAAGCTGTGTATCTGTCCTTCAACTCTGAATGAGAGTTTAGCCAAGTAAAGAATACTGGTGAGGCATTCATTCCCTTGAGTTTTCCCACTATGTCCCACCACTGCCTTCAGGCTTGGAGAGTCTATTCTGATAGGTCTACTGAAAATTGAATAGATGCTCCTTTGTATACAATTTCCTTCTTTGATCTTGCAGCTCAAAGGACTGTGCCTCTATCTATGGCATCCATTTTTTGACAAGGATATGTCTTGGAATCTTTCTATTAGGTCTCTTCTTGCTGGTAACCTTTGGGTTTCTTGGATCTGGATGACTTCATCCTTTAACTCTGGGAAGTTTTCATCAAGTATGTCTTTAACTGTTCTTATTTCCTTGGGGTTGCTGTCCTGTCCCTCTGGAACTCTGATGATTCTTACATTGTTCCTCCTGGATGCATCCCAGTGTTCTCTGTTCTGCGGCTGATCTGGTTTTTGGTCTTTTGCCTGAGTACTTTCTGCAGTTTATCCTCAATCTCACTGATTCTGTCCTCTGTTGTTGTCATCCTGCTGTTGAGAGCCCCTATTGTGTTTTTTTATTTCATCTACTGATTTTTTAGTGATGATATTTCTGTTTGCATTATTCTCATTTCTGCCATATTTCTCCCTTAATTTATTGATTGCCCTTTCTACTACTTCATTTATGTTCTCCTGTGTTATGTTGGACTTCCATTCCATTTTGTCATTGAGTTCATTAAACATCCTCACCATTTCTTCTCTGAATTCCTTGTCAGAGAGATTATGTATATCTGTGTTCTTTCTCGAGTCTTCAGGTTTCGATTCTTTGTCTGCTCTTTGAGTTGAGGATCTGCATTGTTTCTCCATGGTACTGTGGTGGTTTTGGGGTGGATTCTTCTGTGGTACTGTGTCTTCCTCACTATCAGGTAGGACCAGAGATGCTCTGCAGATGATGTTCTACTCTTCCCTATTTGAGGATATTACCTTCCTCTTAGTACTGATTTTCCTGCTTTCTGTATCACTATTTGGCCATGCGAGCCACACAGCCAATCACACCCCCAGGAAGAGTACCTGGGGAGAAAGTGACCCTGAGTGAGGATTGGAAGTGTCCCGTTTAATCCCTCTTCAGCTCGGACTTCTGGAGCAGATAGTTTCGCTTTCTGCTGGAGGTTTGGGGCTCTACCAATTTCACTGCATGCCTGGCCAGCCAGCCACACCCCCAGGGAGAGTCTATCCATATATTTTAATAAATTTGAGTAGCCAATTCTCATTTTTGATGATCAAAAATACCACCAAAAAATATCTAATATTCAATCAAATTATTTTTCTTAAATTATATTGTATCACATATGGCATCTGTTTATTGTTTAGGTTGTCTATATAAAACTTAGATCTCTTTTGAAGTATAAATATCAGCGTGTAGTATGAGAAAATGCACCTCACATTAAAAATGATTTTAAAATTTAAAACTATAGTAAATCCTTGTGAATTCTACATTGGGTGGAGCTCTGAGGAGCTGTGGAGTCTGGATATTGAAAATGGCTCCCCTTATTGTGTGGGGGTTCCTTTGACTTCTTGAGAGGCTCTATTGGGATGGTGGGCCAGGGTTAGAATTCGCCTTCCCACCCGGGTGCCTTATGATCAGCTGAGAAAAGCCAATCTCTCCCCAGTTCATCAGTAAATGCACGAGATGAGAGCCTACTACTGAGAGTATACCACCCACACTGCAGAGCCCGGCAAGCACCCCGTGTCGTATTTAATATGCCAAAAACCAGTATCAATTATAGACCTCATTCCCATGACCTGAAAGAATGGTTTGAGGCTCTTCAAGTTCCTGGAGTGAGAAGATAACCTTGGGCTACACTAGCATGTGTCAGGATATATGGAGATGTTACTGGTGTCCACTCAAGCAAAATGATAAACAATAGGAAGACAAGTAATACGAGTGATACTAATTTTATATTGAAATCTAAGATTATGTATATTCCTAACTGTGAGTATATCAAAAGTCAGGAGCACATGGAATTTCCACATTTATAAATTTTTGTTTACTGAGTTCCTCACCCAGATGTGCTCAGGGCTTACTACTGTCTCTATACTCAGAGATCAATCAGTTATGCAGCGCTCAGAGGACCATATGGGTTGCCAGTATCTAACCTGGTTTATAATGTGAAAGGTCAGCATCCTACCCACTGCACTATCTCTTCATCTACTAAACATAACATTTGTAACATTTTTTAAGCATAATGATTATATACAAATATAACGTGCTTAACATGATTTTATTTGAGTGTCAAAATGACTATTGAAGAATAAATCAATTAGTGAATCAAATATGAACATAAAAGAGCACTCAGGTACATTTGCCTGAGTATGGAGATGTGGGAATTCATTACATCAAAGATAACATCCACACCAAATAAGCAAGAATGTCAATTGTTTCTCTTCTATTTTCAAAAGAAATCAAAATAACCTATACATTCACAGCACGTCCTGCAGAGAATTTACCAAGGTCTGGAAAGACAACTATATTGTCACTTTTCTTAACACATTTATGTGGCTATATATGAGAGGAAAAAAAATTCTTGTACAAAAAAAGGTGTCCTTTCATCATTGCTTGAACTGGAAAGACACAAACATTCTAACTTGAATGAATATTCAAATATTTTAAGATGCTAATTTTCACGATCACGATCCACGATCTTCCCGTTGATCATCTATTTGCTAGAGCAGGCACCAGTAATATCTCCATATGTCCTGTCTCATGCCAGTAGAGCCAGGGGCATCGACTTGCTACAGGAACATAAAGAGCCTTAAACCATTATATTCGGTCATGGGAATGACCTAATATAATTGTTACTGGAATTTGGCATATCATATACAACACGAGAAGCTTGCCAGGCTTGCCGAGCAGGAGGCAAACTCTTTTAAACACTTCCAAATAAAGCACTTATCGATGTACCGCGGCCTCAAGCGGCGCCAGCCGGGCTGTGATGGGCTGGTCTGCTGGGTGGAGTTCTGATGAGAGGGAAATCCAGAAGTGGAAAATGGCGGCGCCAGCGGAGTGAGGAGGGGTGGTCTGGCTTGTTGTGAGGCTCTGCCAAGGTGGTGGGCCAGGGCTAGAACCCGCCATGCCTCCCGACTGCCTCATGAGCGGCCGTGCACAGGGAGAGCAAGGAACAGCTCTGACCCATGTGTGAGAGTCTCTGGACCAGCATACCTGGGCCGGATTGAGGAAAAAGCTGCGGCAGGGTGGGTGTCGGTGATCCGGGTTGTGATGGGCTAGTCTGCTGGGTGGAGTTCTGACGAGAGGGAAGTCCAGAAGTGGAAAATGGCGGCGCCAGCGGAGTGAGGGAGGGGGTGGTCTGGCTTGTTGTGAGGCTCTGCCGAGGTGGTGGGCCAGGGCTAGAACCCGGCATGCCTCCCGACTGCCTCATGAGCGGCCGTGCACAGGGAGAGCAAGGAACAGCTCTGCCCCATGTGTGAGAGTCTCTGGACCAGCATACCTGGGCCGGATGGAGGAAAAAGCTGCTGCAGGGTGGGTGTCGGTGATCCTGGCTGTGATAGGCTGGTCTGCTGGGTGGAATTCTGACGAGAGGGAAGTCCAAAAGTGGAAAATGGCGGCCCCGTGGAGTGAGGGAGGGGTGGTCTGGCTTAAGATGCTAATTTTATTATGTTTAAATGTAGTTTTAAATTCCTAATTTATGGATCTGTTGTAATGATTTACTGTTGTAAAATCATTCACCCCTTAAGCAATATGTAACACATTTTTATTTCTTAAAATATAAAATGTGTAAATATAAAAAATGCTAAAACCATGCAATATAAAATAAATTGTTATTTTACTTAAACCTTTTAAATGGTATATTTATGTAGAGAAAGTAAAATTAACTAATAATATTTTGCTATTTTTGAGAATAAACATGGAAAACTCAAATTGCTATAGACAGTTTAATTAAAAGTTTAATTATATTATATTTATAGTAAAATATTTCTTTGGGAATAAACTTATACGTCAGAGTTGTTTTCAGTTATAAGGCACAGTACTTGTTTAACATTAGCATGAATACTAGTGTCTTCGTAAAAACACTACAACTAAAAGAAATTGGGTAATGAAAGACAACAAACTGCAAATAATATTTTGAAAGAAAATAATATACAACTATATTAAGGATATGTTGATGGAAAAGGTAAAATAAATATTGGGAATGGAAGAAATAGGAAAGGTTTGCATCTCAAAACACTTTAGATATTAGGTCATTATTCAAGGGATAATTTCCAATAGAAAAGAACCATTGTAAGGCCTGAAAAAAAACACGCAAATATACAAATGCTAACCTGAATTTATTAACAAATATTTTGAAAACTATATACAATCAACAAGTCTCACTTCTGTCTTAGTTTCCTTTATTCATCATAAAAACATTCCTATCAACAGTTTGTACATTGAGCTCCAACTAAAAACATCAAACTACAAATGTAGTCTTATTATTAACAATCCGGCCCAGGTATGCTGGTCCAGAGACTCTTAGACATGGGGCAGAGCGGTTCCTTGCTCTTCCTGTGCCCAGCCGTTTATGAGGCAGTCGGGAAGCATGGTGGGTTCTAGCCTTGGCCCACCACCACAGCAGAACCTCACAACAAGCCAGACGACCCCCCACCCACTCCATGGGTGCCGCCATTTTCCACATCCGGACTTCCCTCTCTTCAGAACTCCACCCAGCCGACCAGCCCATCACAGCCCGGATCATCGACACCCACCCTGCAGCCGTTTCTTCCCAATCCGGCCCAGGTATGCTGGTCCAGAGACTCTTAGGACATGGGGCAGAGCGGTTCCTTGCTCTTCCTGTGCCCAGCCGTTCATGAGGCAGTCGGGAAGCATGGTGAGTTCTAGCCTTGGCCCACCACCCCGGCAGAACCTCACAACAAGCCAGGCGACCCCCACCCACTCCATGGGTGCCGCCATTTTCCACATCGGACTTCCCTCTCTTCAGAACTCCATCCAGCCGACCAGCCCATCACAGCCCGGATCATCGACACCCACCCTGCAGCTGTTTCTTCCTCAATCCGGCCCAGGTATGCTGGTCCAGAGACTCTTAGACATGGGGCAGAGCGGTTCCTTGCTCTTCCTGTGCCCAGCCGTTCATGAGGCAGTCGGGAAGCATGGTGGGTTCTAGCCTTGGCCCACCACCCGGCAGAACTTCACAACAAGCCAGGCGACCCCCACCCACTCCATGGGTGCCGCCATTTTCCACATCGGACTTCCCTCTCTTCAGAACTCCACCCAGCCGACCAGCCCATCACAGCCCGGATCATCGACACCCACCCTGCAGCCGTTTCTTCCTCAATCCGGCCCAGGTATGCTGGTCCAGAGACTCTTAGACATGGGGCAGAGCGGTTCCTTGCTCTTCCTGTGCCCAGCCGTTCATGAGGCAGTCGGGAAGCATGGTGGGTTCTAGCCTTGGCCCACCACCCCGGCAGAACCTCACAACAAGCCAGGCGACCCCCCCACCCACTCCATGGGTGCCGCCATTTTCCACATCCGGACTTTCCTCTCTTCAGAACTCCACCCAGCCGACCAGCCCATCACAGCCCGGATCATCGATACCCACCCTGCAGCTGTTTCTTCCTCAATCCGGCCCAGGTATGCTGGTCCAGAGCTCTTAGACATGGGGCAGAGCGGTTCCTTGCTCTTCCTGTGCCCAGCCGTTTATGAGGCAGTCGGGAAGCATGGTGGGTTCTAGCCTTGGCCCACCACCCGGCAGAACCTCACAACAAGCCAGGCGACCCCCCCCACCCACTCCATGGGTGCCGCCATTTTCCACATCCGGACTTCCCTCTTTTCAGAACTCCACCCAGCCGACCAGCCCATCACAGCCCGGATCACCGACACCCACCCTGCAGCCGTTTCTTCCTCAATCCGGCCCAGGAATGCTGGTCCAGAGACTCTTAGACATGGGGCAGAGCGGTTCCTTGCTCTTCCTGTGCCCAGCCGTTTATGAGGCAGTCGGGAAGCATGGTGGGTTCTAGCCTTGGCCCACCACCCCGGCAGAACCTCACAACAAGCCAGACGACCCCCCACCCACTCCATGGGTGCCGCCATTTCCACATCCGGACTTCCCTCTCTTCAGAACTCCACCCAGCCGACCAGCCCATCACAGCCCGGATCATCGACACCCACCCTGCAGCCGTTTCTTCCTCAATCCGGCCCAGGTATGCTGGTCCAGAGACTCTTAGACATGGGGCAGAGCGGTTCCTTGCTCTTCCTGTGCCCAGCCGTTCATGAGGCAGTCGGGAAGCATGGTGGGTTCTAGCCTTGGCCCACCACCACAGCAGAACCTCACAACAAGCCAGGCGACCCCCCCCCACCCACTCCATGGGTGCCAACATTTTCCACATCGGACTTCCCTCTCTTCAGAACTCCACCCAGCCGACCAGCCCATCACAGCCCGGATCATCGACACCCACCCTGCAGCCGTTTCTTCCCCAATCCGGCCCAGGTATGCTGGTCCAGAGACTCTTAGACATGGGGCAGAGCGGTTCCTTGCTCTCCCTGTGCCCAGCCGTTCATGAGGCAGTCGGGAGGCATGGTGGGTTCTAGCCTTGGCCCACCACCCCGGCAGAACCTCACAACAAGCCAGGCGACCCCTCACCCACTCCATGGGTGCCGCCATTTTCCACATCCGGACTTCCCTCTCTTCAGAACTCCATCCAGCCGACCAGCCCATCACAGCCCGGATCACCGACACCCACCCTGCAGCTGTTTCTTCCTCAATCCGGCCCAGGTATGCTGGTCCAGAGACTCTTAGACATGGGGCAGAGCGGTTCCTTGCTCTTCCTGTGCCCAGCTGTTCATGAGGCAGTCGGGAAGCATGGTGGGTTCTAGCCTTGGCCCACCACCCGGCAGAACCTCACAACAAGCCAGACAACTCCCCACCCACTCCATGGGTGCCGCCATTTTCCACATCGGACTTCCCTCTCTTCAGAACTCCACGCAGCCGACCAGCCCATCACAGCCCGGATCATCAACACCCACCCTGCAGCCGTTTCTTCCCCAATCCGGCCCAGGTATGCTGGTCCAGAGACTCTTAGACATGGGGCAGAGCGGTTCCTTGCTCTCCCTGTGCCCAGCCGTTCATGAGGCAGTCGGGAGGCATGGTGGGTTCTTGCCTTGGCCCACCACCCCGGCAGAACCTCACAACAAGCCAGGCGACCCCTCACCCACTCCATGGGTGCCGCCATTTTCCACATCGGACTTCCCTCTCTTCAGAACTCTACCCAACCGACCAGCCCATCACAGCCCGGCTCGTTTCATCAATAAATACTTTATTTCGAGGTGTTTAAAGAATATGTCTCCCCGTACGGCAAGCCTAGCAAGCTGCGGCGTGTCGTATTTGACATGCCAAATGCCAGTAACAATTATATTAGGTCATTCCCATGACCTAATATAATGGTTTGAGGCTCTTTATGTTTCTGTAGCAAGCCGATGCCCTTTGCTCTACTGGCATGAGACAGGACATATGGAGATATTACTGGTGCCCGCTCTAGCAAATAGATGATTAATGGGAAGATCGTGATCGTGATCGTGATCGTGATTATTAACAAGAAAGAAAGAAGTGTTCTCATATCAAGACAACTGAATTAGCCAAGATTTACAAGATCCACTACCTAAGGATATCAGAAAAAAATTACAATAGTATCCAGCATAAACTATTGAAATCATCTGCTGAATGGCAACAAACATTAACCTATAATTTCAGTAATCTCGTAGTCAGGGAAGTTAAGATACAATGATGATGACATGCCAAAGAACAGGGCTTTCATAAGAACTAGTGTCAGCAGTTGCCTATGAAGTTTCATGCCTAAGAAATAATGCAATCCAGAAATATTGGGACTTTTTTAAAACTAGTATACATTTTTTCACCTTATTGAAACACATGGTTTACAAAGTTGTTCATGGTGCTTTATTTCGGGTATTTTCTATTCTAACACCAATCCCTCCATCACTGTCCCTTTCTTTCCAGCATTGTCTCCATTTTACCAATAACCCTTCAAGATGCCTGCCCCCCCATTGTTAGACCACAATAATTTATTTGATATTGCGTATTACCGCTAAATGGCTGATGGAATGATAAAAAAAAATTTAGTAAAAGAAACTTCGTGAAAAATTTTGTGCCTCACCATGGGAATATTTAATCCTTGTCGGAGGGTTTACTAAACTGTTGTTGCAAGATAAGCCTTCTATGATAATACTCTTGTTAGTTGAGATTAGACATTATTTGGTTTATATATTACATAGAATAATGACTAGTGGAAAGAAAAAACTTAAGGACACTATCATTACTGTTGCTTACATGATATAGGAAAGTTATAAATTTCAGTGTAGTTATATATTTCAAAAAGGCAGTATTTATTAAATTGGTTTAAATATAAAATGATTATATCTAAAATAAAAATAAAAATAATAAATATTTTGAATATGACAATCTAGTGGCATTAACACTTGAAAGGTAAATCAAACACATGATTCTGTTTTCAACCTTAATGAGAAAATTTGTTGGAGAACCAAAGCAGTGTTCTTTGAGAGCTTCTGCTGGGAAACATGAAGTAACTGCAGATTTTTACAGCTAAAGAACATATACCCCAGATGTAGGAGTTGGGGAATGGTTCAGTTAATGGAATTAAAATCTCATAATTTGACACTTAGAGAAGTGTTAAGCCAAAGTCAACACTGGATTTGAGTCTTCAACCTAACGTGACATATAAGGGTGTTGAATACATAGGATTTCTAGAACACTAATTATGCATGTATCTACTGACTAACACTAGGGACCGACAAACACAGTGTTGTGTCACTAGGCAATGACTGAGAAGGCATCCCAGAGGTAAGTGTTAAGCACCAGGTCTGCATCTAAGAAAGATCTGGCACACTGACACCACGTAACTAATTCTACTATATGTATTCCTTCCTCTTGACTATTGTTGGTTAGTAAATGGATTAGCCTCTCCGAATGCACTAGGATTTAGCAAGGCCCTAGCAAATCAGTATCTAAATCTGTAGTATTCAGGGCAGATGTCTCTTCACCATTCTCTGGTTACAGAGAACCATATACTATTCAGGATCCTCCAGTATGTGCTATAATTTTGAGGCAATTCTGATCAAATTATAGTCCAAAACACTGAATGTACATTCTTTCCAGTACACATTTAACGTTCTCTATGACAGGCTATGTACTAGATCATAGATCAAGTGGTCATACAGTCAAAGCATATATTTCCCTTTAGACCAGAGTCATGAAAGCAAACATTAACCATATAAAGAAACTCAGGATGGGGCTGGAGGCGATAGCCCAGTGGGTAGAGCATTTGCCTTGCATGTGGCCGGCCAATGCCGGCCGGGTTCGATCCCGGTATCCCATATGGTCCCCGAGCACCGCCAGGAGTAACTCCTGAGTGCAGAGCCAGGAGAAACCCCTGAGCATTGCCGGGGTGTGGCCCAAAAAGCAAAAAAAAAGAAAGAAAGAAAGAAAGAAAGAAAGAAAGAAAGAAAGAAAGAAAGAAAGAAAGAAAGAAAGAAAGAAAGAAAGAAAGAAAGAAAGAAAGAAAGAAAGAAAGAAAGAAAGAAAGAAAGAAAGAAAGAAAGAAAGAAAGAAAGAAGAAAGAAAGAAAGAAAGAAAGAAAGAAAGAAAGAAAGAAAGAAAGAAAGAAAGAAAGAAAGAAAGAAAGAAAGAAAGAAAGAAAGAAAGAAAGAAAAGAAAGAAACTCAGGAAAATTTCTAACATTTGGAAGCCAACTAGCATAAGGTTGAAAACCACCACATAAAAGAAGAAATTCTGAAATAAATGAAAAGACTCCTTGAAACAATGAAAACAAAGGTGAGCATCAAACTTGTGGCAACACAGCAGAAGCAAGAATAAAAGTAAAGTTCATAGCAATAAATGCAAATATCAGGAAACATCAAACAAAAATCTCAAATAAATAGCTTCCCATCCTGAGAAAATAGAAAAGGAACAAGAAACAAAACCCAAAGAAGTTATAAGGAAGAAAATAATGAACATGAAGAATAAACTTATAAGATAATTTTTTAAAGAAAACATAACATTTCAACTAAACTAAACACCGGTTTCGGAAGGAATAAACAAGTCTTATCTAGATTCACTATGAGAGAGAAACAGAGACTCCAAATCAGATCAAATAACACAGAAATGCAAACATTATGCATAAAATTCAGAAAATTATTGAAGCCTATTCTCTAGAAGTGTGTATTAAACTGCTCTACCTTATAATTTCCTTTGCCAATGAGTTAGGCTAATCTGCCAGATAAACTTGATGATTATAAAAAGAGATCTATGTTCAGTTATCTATGTTTCAGTCTTCACAAAACTTCATAAACTGCTTCACCTAAGGTAATTTCCTTAGCAAGTTGGGACTATAAATGGCTCTTAGTTGAACATGGAAACATATTTGTTTCTGATAAAAATTTACCTGATATTTTACCAACCTAATTGAATGATTAAATATCTAGCCTTATCTCTTATTTTTTCTTACTCAATTGTTGGTACATTTGTGTTAATACAATTGTTGGTTCTGAAAATTACATTATTGCGTACTATGAGTATAGAAGTGGTTTACTAGTAAAGCAATAAACACAGTTGTCTAGGGTTTTCCCTTCCAAAACTTCTCAGGGCAGCATATACATGAACTACCCAAATTCTGCACAAGCAATTTGCTGTATCTCACATTCATAATTCTTTAATTCTTACAATTATAGTAGTAAGAGTAAATAAAAAATATTTATTTCATAATGCGGATTTTAACTTTGTAATTTTTAAATAATTGTGAAGTTCATACTAGACCAGCTTTGACCATTGAGAGTATTTCAGTTGGTGTATTTTGCCCCCTTTGAAAATAAATCTTGAACAAAAGAAGAACTTACTTTTTCTTTACAAGGATATATTGTTTGAGAACAAATTTATTTAATTTGATGATACGGCATTATTTCTTTACCACGTTTCGCATTTTATGTCAAGGACTGTAAAAAGAATAAAGAGAGAGGGCAATATCTCTAAAGCCAATAGCAATAATAAATTGTGTGTAATGCATTGAGAGAGACCCTTTGCATTAGTAAATAGAAAACTACCCCAAGTTAATGCAAGAGTGATTATTAATTTGTCTAAACCCACATGGGTGAAAATTTTGAGTAGAATTGAATCAATTTTATTCAAATTTTATATATGAGTTTTATACTAATGTTTCATAAATATGATATCAATTTTCCCTAAATACTTTTTTGTCAAATATATCTAAAATATCAATAAATTTACCTTCGACATAGTTCAGTTAAATTTGAATTTATATGGCCATAATTAAAGTTTTATTTGTCATGGTATATTTATGCACAATTAGAAGTTTGGAAGTATGCATTGAATGAAAAAGTTGAAGGCATAATTTCAAATAAATACATAGCTGCAGCAAAATAAATAGGGAACATAACTTTACTAGTCTTGGACTTCATGCTATTCTCATATCAACATTTTATATAGAAAAACATCACAGCACATAGTGTAAACCAGAACATAATATTACTATATTAAAATACATTAAACAGAACAATAGAGTACACTTATCCAAACATAGTAAAAAAGAATGACTACTATACATTAGGTTTCTTAGTAAATTAGGTGAAATAAAAAAATAAGTAAAGAATAAAGCATTTACTTATAAAAAAGAGAGTCTGAAAGGTAGAGTAAAGATTAATGTGTTTGCCTTGCAAATTGTCAACTTGGTTCAAGTCACCTGTACAATATTCAGTCCCTGAGAAAGTTGGGGGAGTCACAAAGCTAGAGTCACAGAGCCCTGAGTACGGCTCTGAAAAGTTCTGGGTGTAACCAAGCTTATAAATTTAAAAAATAAGGGGCCAGAGCGATAGCTCAGCTGGTAGGGCGTTTGCTTTGCTCGCAGCCAGCCTGTGCCCGGCCTGGGTTCGATCCCGGCCTCCCATATGGTCCCCTGAGCACCGCCAGGAGTAATTCCTGAGTGCAGAGCCAGGAGTAACCCCTGAGCATTGCCGGGTGTGACCCAAAAAGCAAAAATAAATAAATAAATTAATTAATTAATTAAAAATAAATTTAAAAAACATGAATTTAAAATCACAGAATTGTGATTTTAAGTAAAAATACGAATTAAATTAAAGGTCAGAAGATACATAAATGGATCCTGCCACATCTTTCTTTAATTTATTTTATATTATGTTGAGGTAACAATTTGCCACATATGTAGTGGTTGCATACCTCTCCTCTCCTCTCCTTGTCTTCTCTTTTTCTCAATTTCTCTTTTTTTCTTTCATTTCCTTTTCTTTTCTTTCCTCTCCTTTCTCTTCTTTATGTTTTTGGGGCAAAACCAAAAACTAGTACCCGACTATACTGCACTAAATGGAACCATCCAGTGATACCAGTAAATCTACAGAATTGTGAAAAATAATTCCATAAAAATTCAAGATCACCTGCTATCAGTCAGTTAGACTTCTTCGTTTTTTAAAAAAATACAAGTGCATATTTATTAGAGAAATGGGTTCACATTATTACAAAGACTGAGAAGTCTCTGAATCTGTAATTGTAGAATCAAGAATCCTGTGGCATAATTAATTTTGAATCCAAAGACATGTTTAGACCTCTCCTTTATATAGCTATTTTTCATCATTTTAATTGATAAATAAGTAATTTCATTTTGATATTATGCATAATATTTATGGGTATCTAAATTAAATTTACATTAGTTTTTTGCTTGATCTCTTTTCTTTTTGTGCACTTCAGTAAACTAAAGTTCTATATTAAGTATTTCTTCACGTGGAAGAGATGAAGAATGTGTGGCGTTGTAAAAGATATTCACTGACCTTCTGTTTCCAAGACACCATTTCATTAATCTTCACCATCCAGTATAAATAAGATTCATCCATTATATTAAGGTTTCCACTAGAACCTAAAGTATAAAATGTCAAGTAGGTTTTAACCTCTGAAAGATGAGTAAGGACATCCACTCCCTGAGAATATGCTACTAGAATTTTTTATAACCTTCCTTCTTTCCTCTGAGGAAAGTTCTACAGGAACTTCCACCATGGACTGGTAAGAGTGGCTGAACAGAAAATGTTATGTTTTGATTTGTTAGGACATGCTAATTCATATTTAAAAAAGAAGAATTATACAAGTGATATTACATTGCCTTATTAACTATACATTCCTAAATTAAATAATTGAATATATATTAAATTTATTTAAAAATAATATTCTTTAAATAAACCTCAGAAGTAATATTATCTGATCATTTTTAACCAAATATATGTTTCAGTCCTCTGTGTTTGAGACATATATTTAATGTCTTAACTGACCGCATATTCTGATTTAATTTTAGTAAAGTTGACAAGGTTGAAAGTCTAATGCTCTCTTGGATTTAAACTTTACATTTCATACTATTTCCTAAACTTTTTGGAATTTAAAAAAATTAGACTGAGGCACATGGGGCAGAGCTGCTTCCAGATTTCCCTGTGCTCAGCTGATCATGAGGTACCTTGGAGGGATAGCGAAGTTCTAGCCCTGACCTGCCATCCCAACAGAGACTCACAAGAAGTCAGAGGAACTCTCACACTATGAGGGCCGCCATTTTCAACTTCCGAACTCCACAGCTTGTCAGAGCTCCACCCAAGAGAAAAGCCAATCTCTCCCCATTGTGTTCATCAGTGAATGCATGAGATGAGAGCCTACTACTGAGGGTGTACCACCAGCAAGGCAGAGCCTGACAATCTACCCATGCCATATTTGATATGCCAGAAATCAGTAACAATTATAGACCTTATTCCCATGACCTGAAGGAATGGTCTGAGGCTGTTCATGTCCCTGGAGTGAGCAGATGGCCTTGGGCTACACTAGCACATGATAGGATGTATGGGATTGTTACTGGTGCCAGCTCTAGCAAATCGATGAACAATGGGAAGAGAAGTGACTTAGAATTTTTCTTCCTGTTTCAGAATTTGCTACTCCCGATCTGCTCTGAAATATTTTCACTCCACCACACTTTCAAACTGTGCACCTGTGTTTAAGTTGACTGTCTTGATGTAAAGTTAGTGGAATGTTTATTACCCTGTTTTGTTGTTGCTGTGTGTTTTCTTTTTCTTTTTGGCTACATCCAGGAATACTCAATGATCAGTAGGTAGTGCTTTGGGGACCACATAAAGATGCCTGGCTGTTGTATAAAAGGCAAGCACCTTGAAACTGTACTTTTATGTCCAGTTCATGGATCACATTTATTATATTAATAAACATAGAGCATGAGATAAAGTCTTTGCAAATATATTTAACTAGAAACAATATTGTTAATTTGATCTCATCAAACTTGTTCTAGAGGATAATTAGAAACTGGAAATTGAATAAACCTTAAAAACAATATTTCATATTTTACTACTTTTAGTGTAACTGTTTTAGATACCTAATACAAGAAAATATGATACTTAAAATAACATGCACATCATTCAATTTAGTTCTGTGAAAAACCTACTAATGATTCATAATTTTCCTTGAAATAACATGGTTCTTGGCTTGCTGTCACAAAACTTAGTTTCCTTGTGCACACTTAGTTTTTCTTTTGTTTTCAGATAACAGGTGTCTGTTTATAGATCAGTCCTTATCTGTTCTCATAGATCACTACTTGAAGTTCTCAAGGAACCATATGTGGTGTTGGGATGGATCCCAGGTCAGCAGTTTGCAAAGGAAGTTCCCTACACAATGTACTAGCTCTCCAGCCCCATACTTGGTTTTCCTTACTTTTGCTATTCTTAATAAAGGATTATTTTTGTTATCTTTATCATTTCCAAAGCTCAAACTTTTATTATTTAACTTTAGAATGTTTCACAGTCATGCCTACATTCTCTTTATTAATTATAGGCTCCTATACATTTACAATCACCATAAATTTCAATATGATATAAAACAAAATTGCAAAAAATCAAATTTATTATCTTCACTATCTTTCAATAATACCTTCCACTTCTATACTACCACAGGCTTCTTTGAGTCTCTTCCAAAACCACCTATGTTAATTTATTTACTTAGGGTATTCTTTTGACTTTTAACTCTATATAAGAGACTCATCCAATTCATCTCTGAATTCTCAAGTTTTGTCCTTACTATTACTTCTTATATCAAATGTCATTTCTACTTCTTCACTCTAGTCACACTGGCTTTCTTCTAGTTTCTCACTCCATAATGTCATTTTTCTTTGTTTAACATCTGCATGTGATGATCTTATCATTTTTGTTAAGAAAAACATTTATTAAATATTAAATTTATAAGCCATACAATTTATAAAAACTTAATATTTTACTATACAGTGGTCAGTTTAATTTTGTTTTCCTAGGAAAAATCATAAATAACCACTTTAACTGGTGATCGACCATTATTTCTTTTAATAAAGATATGTACCACTCATAGTGAAAATACATATTTTGGTTGAACTTTCATCTGATTTCGTTGAATGTGATATAAATTTCTGTAGTTTTTCCATAGGCTGTGATTTTCCTGAGCAAAGGATTTCAGTCCTGTTTTTGTTGCAAAATACATTACGTAAAACCAATTTTAATAGATGGTAAAAAGTATTTAATAATCGTGATTCCAGTCTTAACATAGATAATATTTCTAAACTGTGTTTCAACTATCTAAAGAAAAATAAAAAACATGAAAATCAAAACCTATAGAGTTTATAATAAGCTTACATGAGCCTCTTTATAATGTCCTATATTTAAACTTTTAAAATTATTCATGTACTGTACTCCTCATTATACAGCATAATAAAAATAGGAGGGATTAGTCCTATGTTCTGTATAAAGTTTCCATGTAATTTCTACAAAAAGATTAATTCCACCAGGTTGATATATTTTCCTGTTATTTATAAGTACATATTGTAGGAAAAATAAAAGAATGGAGTTATGGTAGTATGATCGAATCACGATTTTTTTATTATTTATATAAACTTTAAAAGTTAGGAGAAATGAAAAGTAGCAATATTATTAATTATCGTAATGATTTTTTAGAATCCACTGTCACAACTTCTGACAATCTACCTCCCCTATTTATTTCTTATTTTCTAGGGAAGCAGGCAAATGTACATTAAGTCACAAGTTACTGCAACATAGATTGAGAGAAAAGTAATAAGAAATATGATGGATTGCTATACCTCTGCCTAAAGACAGAACTTCTATCTGCATGAATATTGAGCTATTATATGTTATAAATCCAGTAAATATTTTAATTGTCTTTATTTTAATTATCACCCACATAAAAGTGCAAAAGGAATTTGCCATCAAATAATTTGAGGTCAAATTTCAACTGTATACAAGAAATAATTGGAGACTTCAACACTGCTCTATCAATGATGGATAGATCAACAAGACTGAAACTCACCAAGGAAATATTGGACCTGAAGGAAGAAATGGAAGAAAGAGAGCTAGTGGATATATACAGGGCTTTTCATGCCAAAAAAGCTGAATACACATTTTATTCGAGTGCACATGGAACATTCTCCAAGATAGACCACATGCTGAGCCACAAAGCATATCTCAATAAAATTAAAAAGATAGAAATTGTGTCAGCTGTATTTTCAGACCATGATGCACTGAAAATGGAAGTTAACCGTACACAGAAACAAGGAGTCAAACCAAACACCTGGAAACTGAACAGCTCACTCCTGAACAACAAATGGGTCATAGAATAAATCAAACAGGAAATCCAATGATTTCTGGAAACAAATGAAAATGAAGACACCAACTATAAGAACTTGTGGGACATGGCAAAAGCCGTGTTAAGAGGGAAGTTTATAGCTCTGCAAGCATTCATCAGGAAACAAGAAAGGGCCCACATAAATAACCTGACTACACAGCTGAAGACATTAGAAAAGACCAACAAAAGGAGCCCAACCCAGGCAGAAAAAAAGGAAATAATAAAACTTAGAGAGGAAATCAATGAGTTGGAAACCAAAAAAAACAATCCAAAAGATTAATGAAACCAAGAGCTGGTTTTATGAAAAGTTAAACAAGATTGACAAACCATTGGCAAGACTTGTAAGGACAGGGAAAGAGAAAACCCAAATAAACAGAATCAGAAATAAAAGGGTGACATCACAACAGAAACCACAGAAATCCAAAAGATCATCAGAGATTACTTTGAGAGCCTGTATGCCGTGAAACATGAGAATCTAGAATAAATGGATCAATTCCTGAACTCCTATAACCTCCCACGGCTGAAACAAGAACACCTCCAATACCTGAATAAACCTATCATCATCGAGGAAATAGAAACAGTAATTAAAAGTCTGCCCAAACACAAAAGCCCAGGTCCAGACGGATTCCCTAGTGAACTCTACCAAACCTTTAAGGAGGACCTACTGCCAGTCCTTTTCAAGCTCTTCCAGGAAATAGAAGAAACAGAAACACTCCCAAACAGCTTCTATGAGGCACATATCACCCTGATACCCAAAGCAAAATCGAATGGCCAAAAAACATATGAAAAAAATGCTCATCATCACTAATCATCAGAGAGATGCAAATCAAAACAACAATGAGATACCACTTTACACCACAGAGACTGGCACATATTCAAAAGAGCAAGAACAACAAGTGCTGGCGTGGGTGTGGGGAAAAGGGGACACTCATCCATTGTTGGTGGGAATGCCGGCTGGTACAGCCTTTCTGGAAAACAATATGGACTTTCATCCAAAGACTAGAAATTGAACTCCCATTTGACCCAGCCATACCACTCCTGGGAATCTACTCTGGGAAACCAAAAATACGCAGCGGAAACACCATCCCTACTTTTATGTTCATAACAGCATTATTCACAATAGCCAGAATCTGGAAGCAACCAGAGTGCCCGAAAATCGATGACTGGATAAAGAAGCTTTGGTACATCTATACAATGGAATACTATGCACCTTTTAGGAAAAATTAAGTTATAAAATGTGCCTATAAATGGATGGACATGGAGAAGATTATGTTGAGCTAAATTAGCCAGAAGGAGAGAGAAAGATACAGAATGACTGCATTTATTTGCCTGGCATAAATATATATGTACATATTATGATACCAATATCCAAGGTCAAGTGAAACATATATCAGGAGGTCTTGTCAAAGGTGGAAATTATCACAAACGTGTGGGAGTCAGAGTTTAGGTAAGACAGAAAATGAAACAGAGTGCTAATAATAGTCGAGGGTACTAATGCCAACCTAGAACTGAGCATTAAATAGAGGCAAAAGGATACACATGACAACCTTTTAATATATGTTCTGTAATCCATAGTCTGGAAGGGAAGGGAAAGAGAGAAATGGAAAGAAATAAAGAACCTGCCATGGAGCAGGGCTGGGGAAGGGGGGGGGAACCGGGGATGTTGGTGGTGGGAGATGGGCACTGGTGGAGGGATGGGTGCTGAAACACTGTATGACCAAAACCCAAACATGAACTTTTAAATTGTATATCTTTTTATTTGTATATCTCACGGTGGTATAATAAAATACTTTAAAAAATAAAAATAAAAGAAAAATCATGAATGTTTTGTTAGGAAAATAAGTTACTTTAATTGTGTGCTGGCATAAAACTAGTGTATCATTTTCATAATTCTTGGTATTACTCAGATATTCATCACTTAAGAATATTTAAAAGATACAATTGTTATTGTTGTGGATAAAGGAAAACAAATAATTTACCTTGCAAATATTCTTCTAAGTCTTTTAAAAGAACCATCTTTTGGGGATTAGAGTAATAATACTGCAGACAGGGTACTTGCCTGGCATATTTCTGAGCAAGGTTAAATCCATGGAAGACCATATGGTCCCCAAAACTTTGCCAGAAGAGATACCTGAAGGGTGGAGTAATAGTTCAGCGGGTAAGGCCTTTGCCTTGCATTCAGCAGACCTGGGTTTGATTCCTAGCATTCCATATGATCCGAACAACCACTAGGAGTAATTCCTTTGTACAGAGCTAGTAGTTGCCCCTGAGCATCGCTGGGTGGACGAAAAATAAAAAAAAAAGAAGTGATACCTGAGTGCAGAACCGGGAATAAGAACAGGGCACAGCTTGGTGTGCCCCCACCAAAACAATAAATGATAGATAGATAGATAGATAGATAGATAGATAGATAGATAGATAGATAGATAGATAGATAGATAGATAGATAGATAGATAGATAGATAGATAGATAGATAGATAGATAGATAGATAGATAGATAGATAGATAGATAGATAGATAGATAGATAGATAGATAGATAGATAGATTTATCAGCTTTTAAAAAACAAAATCTTTGAAAATATTTTTACATGATTAAAATCAATATGCAAAACTTAAAATGCATTCTAGGGATTCTAACCTTTTTGTTGTTTGTTTCGTTTTTTTTGGTTTTTGGGTCACACACAGCAATTAAAGGGGTTACTCCTGGCTCTCTGCTCAGGAATTCCTACTGGTAATGCTCAGGGGAATATATGGAATGACAGGGATCGAACTCCGAATCAGCCACTGCAAGGTAAATGCCCTACCCACTCTGTTATCACTCTGGCCCCCTATCCTTTTTTTGTTTTCCTTATCAATCAATATAAAATATAGGTTAGAAAAATGCTCATCATCACTAATCATCAGAGAGATGCAAATAAAAAGAACAATGAGTGATGATCTCACACCACAGAGACTGGCACATATCCAAAAGAGTAAGGACAACAAATGCTGGTGTGGAAGTGGGGAGAACGGGACTCTCCTCCATTGTTGGTGGGAATGTCGACTGGTACAGCCTTTTGAAAAACAATATGGACATTCCTCCAGAGACTAGATATTGAGGCCCCATTCGGCCCAGCCATTCCACTCCAGGGAATATGCCCTGTGAAGCCAAAAACACACAGCAGCAACACCATCTACACTTTTATTTTCATAGCAGCACTATTCACAATAGCCAGAATCTGAAAACAACCAGAGTTCCCGAGAACTGATAACTGGGTAAAGAAACTTTGGTACATCTATACTATGGAATACTTTGCAGCTTTTAGGAAAAATGAAGTTATGAAATTTGCCTATAAATGTATGGACACGGAGAGGCTCATATTGAGTGAAATTAGTCAGAAGGAAAAAGATAGATATAAAATGACTGCATTTATTTGCATGACATATATATATACATATATATACATATATATTACAATATCTGCCCCTTGAGGTGTTGCAGTTTTGGCTGTGGTGCCCAGCTGTGTTTGCAGGTGGCAAACAGGAGACAGGCTTGTCTACACCCAGGTCTCTGCCTCGCGGACCCAGGATTTTTGATGGTCTCACATAGAAGAAAGGCTGGGTCCCCTGGGAATGAACACAGAGCCACAGCAGAGCCTGGCAAGCTACCTGTGGTGTACTTGATATGCCAAAAAGAGTAACAATAATGGACTTCATTCACAACGAATGTTACTGGTGCCTGCTCATGAAAATCGATGAACAACGGGAAGACAAGTGATAGTGATATTACGATACCAATATCCAAGGTTAGGCAAAACATGAATCAGGAGGTCTTGTTAATAGGTGGAATCTACCACAAACATGTGGGAGTCACAGGTTAGGTAAGACCGAGAAGGATCACGATCACGATCACGATCTTCCCGTTGATCATCTATTTGCTAGAGCGCGGCACCAAAATATCTCCATATGTCCTGTCTCATGCCAGTAGAGCCAGGGGCATCGGCTTGCTACAGGAACATAAAGAGCCTTAAACCATTATATTAGGTCATGGGAATGACCAAATATAATTGTTACTGGAATTTGGCATATCATATACTACACGAGAAGCTTGCCAGGCTTGTCGAGCAGGAGGCAAACTCTTTTAAACACCTCCAAATAAAGCATTTATTGATGAACCATGGCGGCCATGGCCGGGCTGTGATGGGCTGGTCTGCTGGGTGGAGTTCTGATGAGAGGGAAGTCCAGAAGTGGAAAATGGCGGCGCCCGCGGAGTGAGGAGGGGTGGTCTGGCTTGTTGTGAGGCTCTGCCGAGGTGGTGGGCCAGGACTAGAAGCCGCCATGCCTCCCGACTGCCTCATGAACGGCTGTGCACAGGGGAGAGCAAGGAACAGCTCTGCCCCATGTGAGAGAGTCTCTGGACCAGCATACCTGGGCCGGATTGAGGAAAAAGCTGCGGCAGGGTGGGTGTCGGTGATCCGGGCTGTGATGGGCTGGTCTGCTGGGTGGAGTTCTGACGAGAGGGAAGTCCAGAAGTGGAAAATGGCGGCGCCAGCGGAGTGAGGAGGGGTGGTCTGGCTTGTTGTGAGGCTCTGCCGAGGTGGTGGGCCAGGACTAGAAGCTGCCATGCCTCCCGACTGCCTCATGAACGGCTGTGCACAGGGAGAGCAAAGAACAGCTCTGCCCCATGTGAGAGAGTCTCTGGACCAGCATACCTGGGCCGGATTGAGGAAAAAGCTGCGGCAGGGTGGGTGTCGGGTGATCCGGGCTGTGATGGGCTGGTCTGCTGGGTGGAGTTCTGACGAGAGGGAAGTCCAGAAGTGGAAAATGCGACGCGCCCAGCGGAGTGAGGAGGGGTGGTCTGGCTTGTTGTGAGGCTCTGCCGAGGTGGTGGGCCAGGGCTAGAACCCGCCATGCCTCCCGACTGCCTCATGAACGGCTGTGCAGAGGGAGAGCAAGGAGCAGCTCTGCCCCATGTGTGAGAGTCAAGACAGAGAGAGAACAGTGTGCTAACAATCATCCAAAAAAATACCAGTCTAGAACTGAGTATTGAATATAGGCAAAAAGATATACATGATAACCTAAATCTATGAATTGCAATCCATAATGTGTAAGAGAAGGAAGAGAGAAAGAGAGAGATGAGAGAGGGAGAATAGATAAAGAACCTACCTTAGAGGCAGGCTAGGGTAGAGGGAGGAATTGTGGGCATTGGTGGTGGGAAATGGGCACTGTTTGGGGAATGGATGCTGGAACATTGTGTGACCAAAACTCAAACATGAACATCTTTGTAATTGTGTATCTCACAGTGGTATAATAAATAATTAACATTAAATGGAACCACAAAATGAAAAATATATATATAGCTTAGAGAACCATGTATTATATTGTTTACTAGCTTAATAGTTCATGCCATGATTTTCTTTTGTACTAAAGAATATACTGCACTCATAAAAAAATTCCTCTTGTCCAGGAAAGCAAAGAATAATATTCAAACTCATCTATATTTAGTATCAGTGGGATAGAATGTGATTGTTGAAGTTGTGAAAAACACATACGGATCATGAACTGAGAGCTTACTTGCTACAAAGAGTCTCCCACCCTCAAGACAGAGCCTGAAAAGCTACCCCTTGTCATATTTGATACGCCTAAAACCGTAACAATTATAGACCTCATTCCCATAACTTAAATGAATGGTTTGAGGCTCTTCGAGTTCCTGGAGGGAGCAGATGGCCTTGGGCTACGCTAGCACTCCACAGGACATATGGAGATGATACTGGTTCCTGCTGGAGCAAATCGATGAACAACAGGAAGACAAGTGATACAAGTGATATTTAGTACACAATGTGCATAACATATGTTGTGGCTTTTGTTGTACAATTAAGTGATACTGATGTTGTATACAAGAACTTACTTCGTGTCTAAAAGTATGTTTATTCATACTGATCTTGTATTTTGTGGGAATTACATTTCAAGTTGTTCAGTTTAATCACATGAAAGAAACAAACCAATAAATGAAATATTTGCTATGTTTCAAGACACACAATTGAACATGTATAATGGGAGTAGAAGATAAATTTGAATTTTGTTGCTTGATATGCTGAATCTCGGATAAATTGGAAGTTTTACCATGGAACAACTTTTATTTTAACAGTTTAACAGAACTGATTTACTGATGTGAAATAAAAGGAAAAAAAAATGAAGCAACTCTTTCATTTCCTTTTATTTTTTTGTGTCTGTTTGGATGGTTTAGGGATTATACCCAGAGATGTTTAGGGTTTGCTCAGGGCTTGCTTAATCAGGTAAAGTCAATTGACTTTTCTTGAAAGTTAATCTCTTGCAAGGAAAGTGCCTTATTTCCTGCTCCATCTTTTTCAGTTTTAATTTTCTTAAATCGTTAATGACATTTCTTTAACATCAAGAAACAAACCATCTAGAACCATTATTTTATAATTTACTTAGGTTTTATAAACAAATATAACTATTATTGTTGAAATGGCACTTTTTTTGGGTTTCATCTATATGTTTTGACCTTTCTAGTGACTTTAAAACAGTGGTATGTACGGACCTTGATGAATGATTCTATTTAAAGACATTGTCCTAAGTTGCAACAGTAAGCAGTAATTGAATTTTTTCAACTCTACATCCTGAAGGAGGAAGGATGTATAAAACAATAGCAATAACATAATAAATTGTATTATTCTAACACAAAGCAGTAGAGCCATGCTTTATATCCTGGATATCTGAGTTTAATTCCACTGAAGATCACTGGAAGTAATCTCCCAGCAACTAGCAGGCAGTAGCCTCCTGAACATTGTTGGGTGTGGCAAAAAACAAACAAAAAGATAAATAAAATAAGAAAGATTGTAACTTACATGTATATGTTACTTAAAGGCCTTGAACACATATTTCCATATTCAGTAGGAGAAGATTAGAGATATGTATATATATATATATATATATATATATATATATATATATATATATATATATATGTGTGTGTGTGTGTGTGTGTGTGTGTAGTGATTTTTTTTGCAAATTGCTATGGGTGTCTGTTGGGGAAACCACGGGGTCCCCTAACAGTGCAGGGAAGCGAGTTCCCTTCTACCTCCAAAACCGACGGGGAATGGATGAAGACTCAGGAATCCGATGCAGTTTTAAAGCACAGGTTCAGGCATACAATCAGCAATAGGAAAAACCCTGTGCTTAGGATTCCCAGCTACAACCCCAGCCACATGTAGGCCAAAATGGCAGCCACCACGTGTTAAGGCCCTGTAAAGAGGAGACAAAGACAAGACTCCCAAGAAGAGTGCAACCCCCAAAGAGAGCCAAAAGGGAGAGAGAGAGCAAGAGAGGAAGCAGCCTAGTTTTATACCCTTGCAACTCAGACCTCCCACTATTATGGGAAGCAGGAAGGGTCAAATGCCCTCAGCTTTGAGGCTTTTAGGTATCCTGCAACAGTTGTCTTTAAAGAAATTACCACTTTTTCCTTTGAACATTTTTTAAATTATAAACATCTTTTTCATGAACAAACAACTATTGAAACACTTTTTTTTTAAATATTTGGGTAAAACCAGTGTTTCATTTTATTTTTTTAAATATAAAACACATGATTGACAAATTTCCTCATAGTACAGTTGTCACTAGTATTCATTGTTCAACATAAGTTCCTCCACCAATGTGCCCCTACCATCACCAAAGACCACCACCCACTCCCCATTCCCACACCAGGCCCCCAGTTTGTTGCAACTACTTTGATCATTACAATGTATAGATGGTTAAGGTCCTGGGAAGGCCCTGGCCTTAAACTTGTTTGAAATCTAAGTCAAGGACACAGTCGCAAAGCTGTGTTTCTGGACTTTTCCTTCTCTGGTATTACTAATCATGGAGGCTGCAAAGCTTGTAACCATATCCATTAAGTGATTGGAGGTGGGGGAATGAGAGGTTGGGCCTCAATCTTAGCTACAAGCCCACCAGTGGGGTCTTGCAGCCCATGTGTCTGCTGACCTTAGGATCTCTGTTGAACCTGGCCAGGGGCAGAGGTAGTTTCCCCCTCTCGTTGCTCCCTTGGGCCACTCATGTTGGTAGGAGCTGATGCAGTTGTGTGTTTGAACCTTTTCTTCTCCAACATTACTGATGATGGAGGCTACGGAGCTCCAAATTTTCTTTAAAATTACCAAAATATTAATTTCAATGAAAACTAATCATAAAATTAATGGTTTCAAGTGACGTTAGAATGTTGAGTCTTGTTTATAATCATGAAATTGATTTTCTCTTTATTCGTAAAGATGTCTTTAATGAGTTGTGTGTCAATGTTGTTTTAAAAATATTTTATCACAAAATGTGTCAAAACTTAAAAGAAACTTAAAAATAGCCAGTAATTTCTGATCAAAAGTGGAACATCATACATGCAACCATGGGGAAATTAACCATATAGATACTGTAACAGAAACAGTGTTCAGTTAAAAGAATTTGTAGATACTACAAATACCTCCTGGCAGAATAAGCTTACTGAAAGGAAAAAAGACACATTACTCAAATAGGCATGGGCCATGGAGAGCATTCAGTGTACACAGGTTTTGGGGGAGCCACTAGAGTCCCCAACAGTACCAGGACAGAAGTTCTTTTCTATCTCCGAGGCCACTGGAGAATGGCTGAAAACTCACGAATCCAATACAGTTCCAAAAGGGTTTTTAATAGTATAAAAGTTCTACCACCGCAATCCAATATAATGGAAGACCTTATCTCTTTCAGAACTTAGACCATGCACAAGGGCCCTAGTCTCCCATCAAAGAGGATCGCACCAGAGAATTCTACAAAGAAGGTCCTACCAGAAAGGTAGGACATATGTGCACAAACTCAACAGTCTGTGTTTCTTCTTTCATAGCCATTTCAGCTACAATAGCAGATGCAGTCACTGCAATGATGCTCAAAACAGCAGTAATTAGTAGATTGCTGAATCTCTTGGTACGCTTAGAGACATGAGTAATCAGCTGACGAAGAAGTCCAATGGTTGGATTCTCCTCCCATGGCTGAAGACATCACAGGCATCGAGATTCCTACTCAGCTCAGAAAATACAAACTTTCTCTGGTGTTTAGTTTTAAAGCAGAATTAACACAAGTATATATGAAACACTTGGTACAGGAGATAGTGACTTTAAAAGAATTTCAAATTATTTGCCTTTAAGTATCACAAAGGGAAGAACAAACACCTTTATCGGTTATGTATGATTTTTATAAAAAAATTACCTGTTTGGTGTAACTATTTTTATTATGACTTCCTTCCCAGACCGAGAGCTCATGAAATTTAGAGCTGATCTTCCACAGATGTATCTGTTTTGGAAAATCCTAATTGAAAAGGCACAGGCGATGCAAGCCCTTCATTTCCCCATAAGATAGAATTATGGGAAGATGTTTTCATCGTCACTTATTATTATAAACAGGAATAATATCCTGACATGAGACTGTTTGTAATAGGGAAGGATTGGATATTTACGCCCAATAAGTATAATTGGAACTGGCATGAGTTAGTACACTTAAGATGACTAGTACAGCTAGATAAAATGTACTAGTCATTTTTAAACGTTTAATTATCTGCAACGTTTAAAAAAACAATGCTCTTGCAATTCGTTGCTTGGGGGAATTCAGATATACTCCCTTTCTCTGTCTATAAAGCATTTTTTAGAGTACAATTTGCTCGTTCAAATATTGCTTGACCAGTACTATTATAGGGAATACCTGTAACATGAGTAATAGAATAAGCTGCATACAGGAAAGAAAGAATAAAAGGTTTGCCAAAAATCTATCTGGTAGTGAGAGCAGCAGTTCAAAGAAACACCTAGTCTGTTTTGTTGCTATGTTCATTTGGGTAAGTCAAAAGAAAGAGAAAGAAAAAAAAAGGAAAGGAAAGGAAGGAAGGAAGGAAGGAAGGAAGGAAGGAAGGAAGGAAGGAAGGAAGGAAGGAAGGAAGGAAGGAAGGAAGGAAGGGGAAGGAAGGAAGGAAGGAAGGAAGGAAGGAAGGAAGGAAGGAAGGAAGGAAGGAAGGAAGGAAGGAAGGAAGGAAGGAAGGAAGGAAGGAAGGAAGGGAAGGAAGGAAGGAAGGAAGGAAGGAAGGAAGGAAGGAAGGAAGGAAGGAAGGAAGGAAGGAAGAGGGAAGGAAGGAAGGAAGGAAGGAAGGAAGGAAGGAAGGAAGGAAGGAAGGAAGAGAAAAAAACTTCAAGACTTCAACTTTGCTGAATTATACGTTGGAGCGTTATCTGTCTTTATAGTATGAGGAATGCCCATTACTAAAAAAAGATTCTTTGCAAGTGGGTTCTAACTGCATTAGCTCTTTCAGATGGGGCAGCTGTAGCCCATTGGGAATGAGAATAAGTATCTATAGAATGATGTACATATTTGGTTTTACCAAAAGCAGGTATAAAAGTAACATCCATTTGCCAAATGTGATTAACCATCAACCCTCTGGGGTCGATTCCAAGAGTCAAATGTGGTATATTAATTGCCTGACAAGTAAAATAGCCTTGTCTGTGTAACTGCAGCTTGATTAACAGTCTCACTAGGGAATTCTACATACTAGCTCTATTGGGAGAGTCTTCCAGAAGACCCTGTGTATCTGTTAACAGGCAGTATCCTTCACCTTCATTCACATATCCTTAGATCTACATTCTGCCAACACCCATTCCTCCACCAGTGTCCCATTCCCACCACCCACATCCCAAACACTACCCCCCACTCAACCCCAGCCTGCCCCTATTGCAGGCACGTTTTCTTTCTCTTTCTATCTCTCTATCTTTCTGTCCCTGCATTTCTCTCTCTCTTCTCTTACACTTTGTGGCTTGCCCTACAGATATTTACAGTTTATGAAGTCACTATGGACATATTCAATAGTGGCTTCTAGTGTGGCATCATAATTCCCCATTCCCCATAACTTCTCCAGTTTGTTGCAACTATAATGATCATTACAGTATAAAGGTGAAAGATCCTGGGAAGGACCTGGTGCTAAAATCCATTATTGTCTAAGATTGTCATGCGACAGCACACATAGCTAAGGGTCTGGAGCATCTCTCTTCCTGCTGTTGGCTGTGGTGGCTGGGAGCTCATAGCCATGCCTACCGATGTGTAGTCTGAGGATGGGTGGAAGAACCCAAATCCCCACTCCAAGTCCGGCCAGAGTGGCCCCCTGTATGCGAAGTGAGCCCTAGGAGCTCTGTTGGAGATGGTCAGGGGCTGGCCGAGCCTTTTACTGTCCCTCCTGAACTCCATGGGTCACTCCACATGAGGCCAAGCTGCACCGCTGTGGGTCTGGAACATCTCCTCAATGTTTCATGTATGAATTTGAAACATTGTACACTTTTAAGATATGCATAATATTCTGTATAAGGAATGCTCATTCATACATTCACTAATAATGATTTGTGAAGTATTAAAATTTGTGGAAGATATTCTTAATTTAGAAATACTTAAATTATGTATCATATTATTTGTTATAAAAATCTACACAAATTAATGGATAAAATTATTTTTTGTTTTTTTCTATGAATTAATTTAATTGATGAAATATATTTTATTCTGTACCTAAGGAAGCTAAAGCTAAAGTGTGGACTGTCACCTCCATTCATACCGAGACAGGTTTTACCTAGAATATTCATGGATAAATCACAAGGTAAAAATAACAGAAAATATATGATTGTTTCTGGATGGTTGATGGTCTGAATCAAAAAAGACTGTGCCCCTTGGGATAAACCCAGAACCATGGCAGAGCCTGGAAAGCTACCCGTGGTGTATTTTTTTTTTTTTTTTTTTTTTTGGGTCACACCCGGCAATGCTCAGGGGTTACTCCTGGCTCTGCACTCAGGAATTAATCCTGCCGGTGCTCAGGGGACCATATGGGATGCCGGGATCGAACCTGGGCCAGCATGGGCCGGGCGCCGTGCAAGGCAAACACCCTACCCACTGGGCTATCACTCCAGCCCTACCCGTGGTGTATTTGATATGCCAAAACAGTAACAATAATGAACCGCATTCCCAAAGAATGGAGATGTTACTGAGCCTGCTCAAGCAAATCGATGAACAATGGGAAGACAAGTGATACAAGTGAAGAAGTGATATAGTGGTTTATTAAGATACCGATAAATGTAGACCAAAACTTTCTTAAGTTAATAAAAGATGGAGATTACTCCAATACTCTATGTTATACTGTATTTTGGTTATGAGATTTGTGAAATCCTCGCACAAGTTTAAAGTTAGATAGATAGATGGATGGATGGATGAAGACTACATGTCAAATAGTTCCAATTCCTCCGCTAGATAAAAACAGTTAAAATCATTTTTTCTAATTATATGTTCCTCAACATTCTCATTATATATCAATAATATCTGGTTCTTATAATAATAAAGGGAATGCCACATTTCCTTAACTAATGCAGTATCTATTTTGTTGGGAAATTGTTTTAGCTGTATTTCAATATGCAATTTCAATTTTATTTTAGACATGAAAAATGTGATTTACAATATGTGCTAATTACGAAATACACAGAATTCAACAAACTGGGAAAGGAAAATATAAATATATGCAGATCACATATAATAGGAAATCCAAAATACTATTAGAAATAATAAATACAGTAAAGTGGCTGACTAGGGTACTAATATGAAAATATCAGTTGTGCTGCTTCATGAAAACATCAAAAAAGCCAGTATTACTTCAATAATTTTCTGTACTATCTATAAAATATGGTTTTTGATCTTTAGTTTTGAAGTCTACAATTTTCAGTGTTGTCTTTTGATACTATAGAAGCATCTAAATAACTAAATATTATTTTTCAACATTAATTATTATAAAATAAAGGGACAGTTTTTGACTTTGGGGGGTCACACCTGGTGATGCTCAGGGGTTACTCCCTGGCTCTGCCCTTGTGAATTACTTTGGCAGTGCAGGTGGATCATATGGGCTGCCTGGGACAGAACCTGGGTCAGCTGCATGCAAGACAAACACTATACCACTGTACTATTGTTCGGTTCCCCTAAAATGAAATGCTAACTTTATGAATTTTTGTGAAGCCTTCCTTTTTAATTATTTTATGTGTAAAAGTTAGTTTTTTTCTAATTTTGAAGAATATCATTTATACATATTTGGAGTAAAATAACATTTCATAAAATACTTTATTATTTTCAAATTTATTAATAATACTTTTATCTTCTAGCATACTTTGGTCTTCTTAATATATAAAGACCTGGATAAATATTCTTGTATACAATAATGTATCAAAAATTTTTTTACTACAGAGTCGTCAATGCTTATGATTGGCTTACTTTTATGGGTGTATTAATAATCTCAACATTATGTGCAGTCTAGCATGATAATGCAAGTAACTCCATATCTTCTATATGTACTTCACTACTCCACAGTTAAAGTACACTTTATATAATACCATCTTTATTTTATTTATATATTTACCCTAAATAGTATTAAACTTATAACATTACATAAAAATAAAGTGTTTAATAATCCCATAACCATATTCCACTTCACACCCTGCTGATATAAACAGAAGTGCCTGTGTTCAATTTTGTGTTAGAATTTCCCCTGAAAATTGACAAAAAAAGAGCTGTCAAGATGTTATTTTTGAATATCAAGCAGAGACAGATGCAAAATACAGTAGATGAAGGAGGCATAATATCAAACATTTTATGGCTTATTTTTCAAAAAGGAATTCCAAAATGTATAAAAACAAAAGAAACAAAAAATATTATGAGACATTTTCCTTAGTTCTTCAGCTCTTGCTAAAACTGGTGCTCACATCAAATATCAAAATCAAATGTTATTGTAATTTCTAAATATCCAGCAATATATATCATGAACATATGATTTTCCTGCTATTTTTTCATTGTGTATAAAGATATATAGGGCAGCAGTTTCTTTTCAATGGCCCAGGTATGCTGAACCAGAGACTCTCAGACATGGGGCAGAGTTGCTACTTGCTCTCCCTGTGCCCAGCTGCTCGTGAGGCGCCGGGAGGCATGGCGGGTTCTAGCCCTGGCCTGACACCCCAGCAGAGCCTCACAACAAGCCAGACCACACTCCCCTACTCCATGGGGTCCGCCATTTTCCACATCTGGACTTCCCTCTCGTCACAACTCCACCCAGCAGACCAGACTATCACAGCCTGGCTCTCGAGGCGCGCTAGCAGCCGCGCGGTTCATCTATAAATGCTTTATTTAGAGGTGACTACAAACAGTATGCCACCCGCACGGCAAGCCTGGCAAGCTGCTCGTGTAGTATTTGATATGCCAAACCAATAGAACATTTATATTAGGTCATTCTTGTGACCTAATATAATGGTTTGAGGCTCTCTATGTTCCTTGAGCAAGCGGGTGCCTTTGGGTTCTACTAGGATGAGACAGGGCATATGGAGATATTACTGGCTCCCGCTCTAGCAAATAGATGATTAACGGGAAGATAGTGGTCATAGTGCTAGGATTTGTTTTAATTTTTACTTATTTTTAAATTTTACTTTATTTTTCGTTATAATATACACAATTTAAAATTATTATCAAGAGTAACTTTTACATCTGTGATTATTAGATGAAATAGACCACCTAAGTTAGCCTGTGAACTTCAGGGATTTTGACATGCCAGAAGATTGAAACCCACTTGATGGCTTAGAAGAGCACACTGGGTAGACAGTCACGGAATGGTCAAAGACCAACTTTGTGGTTCATGAGCTGCCAACTTAAAAACATAACTGGGCTGGCTTCCCCGACCGGCTGCACTCTCCCGCACAGGTGTGTGTGTGTGTGTGTGTGTGTGTGTGTGTGTGTGTGTGTGTGTGACCCCTGCATCTCCGAGGACCCAAGTTGCCCCAGGGAAGAGCAGAAACCCCATCAACGGAAACAAGGCAAACTGCCTTGGTATCACCGTGGACCCCTTTGCACTTCCGGGAACATCCCAAAACTCAAAACCGCGCGGATCGCGCAACCCTCTTACTACCTATCTTGCATGAGGTACCAGTGAACCTTGGTTCCTACATCCTTGCTACCCACCCAAATTCTGCAAACAGACCAGACACCTACTAACTGTACTATCTAGTCACCCAAGACCCCACATTTGCAACCTACAATAGTCATAATGGTAAAACAACGCAAAAATTCCATCAAGCTCTGTGAGTGATGTCACTAGTCCAGATGAGCCAAGCAATACCAATGAGTTGTATAACCTCTCTGATAAGGAATTTCGGAAAGAAATGTTAAGGATTCATAAGGAATTCAAAGAAGCAATGGAATGCAAAATCAATAAAATACAAGAGGACATGATAGAAGAAGTGAGGAAAATGCAAGTGGAAATGACAGATATTAAAAATGAGGTAAATGAAATGAGAAACACAGTGGAAAGCCATCATAGCAGAATAATAGCTACTGAAGAAAGAATTAGTGATCTCGAGACAAGTTCCAAAGATTCTATACACAACACCAGAAGATAGAAAAAAAGAGTCACAATTACCGAACACACAACAAGAGATAATCGGGATGAAGCCAGAAGAAACAACATGCGGATCATTGGGGTCCCAGAAGGCCATGAAGAAAACCCTGATGAAGAAGAAACTGTCAGAGCTATCATTGCTGAGAAGTTCCCGGAACTAAAGAACGCTTGCCTCAAGATCCAGGAGGCCCGTAGGATACCAGCTAAAGGATACCCCAACAAGAATTCTCCAAGACACATCTTAATTAAAATGACAAAAACTATAGATAGAGATAGAATACTGAAAGAAGCAAGATCAAAGAAGGAAATCACATACAAAGGAACATCTCTAAGATTTACAACAGACTTCTCTGATGAAACACTCCGAGCCCGAAAAATAATGGTGGGATATTGTGAAAAGGCTCAATGAACTGCAGGCCTCACCAAGAAATCTTTACCCGGCCATACTCACATTCAGATATGAAGGAACGATACACAACTTCATGGATAAGAAACAACTCAGGAACTTCATGGACTCAAAATCAACCTTAAAAGAAGGACTGAAGGGTCTGCTGAAATACGACCAAACCCATAAGCACAATAAGCACAAACAGAAAGATGACACAAAAATCTGATGACAGTAATCTCTCTCAATGTCAATGGTCTAAATGCACCAATTAAGAGACACAGAGTAACAAAATGGATTAAAAAAATTGAACCCAACATTCTGCTGTCTACAAGAAACACATCTGAATAATCAGAACAAACACAGACCCAAAGGTTGGAAGACCATTTTCCATGCAAACAACTCCTCCAAAAAAGGCTGGTGTGGCCATATTAGTATCAGATAATATAGACTTCAGGCTTAAAAAGTTTAGAAGGGACAACAAAGGCCATTTCTTATTACTTAAGGGTATGTACACTAGGAAGAAATTACACTACTAAACATATATGCACCCAACTAGGGGCCAGCAAAATATATAAAACAACTGCTAATAGATCTCAAAGAAGATATTAACAGTAGCACAGTAATAGTTGAAAACTTCAACACTGCTCTATCAAAGATGGATAGATCAACAAGACTGAAACTCACCAAGGAAATATTGGCCCTGAAGGAAGAAATAGAAGAAAGAGAGCTAGTGGATATATACAGGGCTTTTCATGCCAAAAAAGCTGAATACACATTTTATTCGAGTGCACATGGAACATTCTCCAAAATAGACCACATGCTGAACCACAAAGCATACCTCAATAAAATAAAAAAGATAGAAATTGTGTTAGATATCTTTGCAGACCATGATGCACTGAAAATGGAAGTTAACCGTACACAGAAACAGGAAGTCAAACCAAACACCTGGAAACTGGAGCAGCTCACTCCTGAACAACAAATGGGTCATAGAAGAAATCAAACAGGAAATCCAAAGATTTCTGGAAACAAATGAAAATGAAGACACCAACTATAAGAACTTGTTGGGACACGGCAAAAGCCGTGTTAAGAGGGACGTTTATAGCTCTGCAAGCATTCATAAGGAAACAAGAAAGGGCCCACATAAATAACCTGACTACACAGCTAAAGACATTAGAAAAAGACCAACAAAAGGAGCCCAAGCCAGGCAGAAAAAAGGAAATAATAAAACTTAGAGAGGAAATCAATGAGTTGGAAACCAAAAAAACAATCCAAAAGATTAATGAAACCAAGAGCTGGTTTTTTGAAAAATTAAACAAGATTGACAAACTATTGGCAAGACTTGTAAGGACAGGGAAAGAGAGAACCAAAATAAACAGAATCAGAAATAAAATGGGTGACATCACAACAGAAACCACAGAAATCCAAAATATCATCAGAGATTACTTTGAGAGCCTGTGTGCCGGGAAACATGAGAATCTAGAAGAAATGGATAAACTCCTGAAGTCCTATTACCCCCCACAGCTGAAACAAGAAGACGCCCAATACCTGAATAAGCCTATCACCATTGAGGAAAGAGAAACAGTAATTAAAAGTCTTCCCAAACACAAAAGCCCAGGTCCAGAAGGATTCAATAGTGAACTCTACCAAATCTTTAAGGAGGACCTACTGCCAGTCCTTTTCAAGCTCTTCCAGGAAATAGAAGAAAGAGATACACTCCCCAAACAGCTTCTATGAGGCACATATCACCCTGATACCCAAAGCAGGGAGAGACAACACAAAGAAAGAAAACTACAGACCAATATCCCTGATGAACACAGATGCTAAGATCTTCAACAAAATACTAGCAAACCGAATCCAAAGACTCATCAAGAAGATTATACATCATGACCAAGTAGGATTCATCCCGGGAATGCAAGGATGGTTCAACATTCGCAAGTCAATCAACATAATACATCATAACAATAAGAGAAAAAAATAAAAACCATATGATCCTACCAATAGACGCAGAGAAAGCATTTGACAAGATCCAGCACCCGTTCATGATTAAAACCCTCCAGAAAATGGGAACTGAAGGGACTCTCCTCAAGATAGTTACAGCCATCTATCAAAAGCCCACAGCGAACATCATTCTAAATGGGGAAAAGATTGAAAGCCTGAGATCCCTGAGACCAGGGACAAGACAGGATTGCCCACTCTCACCTCTTTTATTCAGTATAGTACTGGAAGTACTTGCCATAGCAATCAGAGAAGAAAAGAACATCAAGTCCATCCAGATAGGCAAGGAAGAAGTCAAGCTATCATTATTTGCAGAGGGCATGATATTATAGCTAGAGAACCCTAAACTCTCTACAAAAAACTCCTAGAAACAATAGACGATATAGTAGAGTGGCAGGATACAAAATCAACACCCAATAGTCAGTGGCTTTCCCTATATACAAATAACTGAAAGTGAAGGGATATTAAGGAAACATTTCCATTCACAATTGTGCCACAGAAAATCAAATACTTAGGAATCAACTTATCCAAGTGTGTAAAGGACCTGTACAAAGAAAACTACAAGACACTGCCCCAAGAGATAAAAAGAGGACACAAGGAAATGGAAACATATTCTCTGCTCATGGATGGGGGAGAATCAACATTGTCAAAATGGTAATAATCCCTAGAGCTCTGTACAGATTCAATGCAGTCCCTATAAGGATACCCATGACATTCTTCAAAGAAATTGACCAAATACTCCTGAAATTTGTATGGAACAATAAACCCCAAGGATAGCTAAAGCAATCCTCGGGAAAAAGAAGATGGGAGGCATCACCTTTCCCAACTTCAAACCCTACTACAAGGCAGTAGTAATTAAAACAGCATGATATTGAAATAAAGACACACCTGTGGACCTATGGAATAGAATTGAGTATCCTGACACCCAA